>CM068840.1:26899860-27057360 GCA_028554795.2 Sinohyriopsis cumingii | reverse complement strand
ATCTCTATGTTGCCTCGTAAACCTCTTTTACATCCTAAACACGGTTTGGGTCCAGTAGAACCTTTCCTGATATACTGATTATGATATCCGCAGCATTCACCACGGCATGTTTTATTACAAAGTTCAATCGATCCTTCTGGAAGCCATTTACATCTGCTTGTACCAGTCTGAATGGCATATAATATAATATTATATAATTAAATATATATTTTATTTATATAATATTATATTGATGGCAGAAAAAATTGTTGATACAAACACATGTGATCCCGGCTGATTATATCTATAATAAAGACAAAATTTTAAATAAAAATAATTATTGTGGTTTGGAAAGCGATCCTGAATTTATCTTGGAAAATCTATTCGAAATGAACTCAGAAGAAGAATTGAAGTATATTTCTGGATTTAATTATTTTGTTCTTCGTGATTATTACTCAATATTAGATGTATCATCGCTTGAAAAATCTGTTTTTATTACGAATAAAGCAGATGCGATAAAAGCAATAGTCATTACGATTACAGCCTTAAAGGAATAATAATACAACACTTCAATAGGTTTATTTATTCGCGTCTGATGATGATTTTGAACGAGTTGTTGATAAATTTAATAATAAATCGTCAGTTACTGAGATAATACCGAGATTCAGATTGAGATATCCAATCTTCGATATTGATTCATTTTACAAATATCAGATTGTTCATGAAAGCTACGATGATACTCAGGGTATATTTACACAGACTGTCGAAAAAATAAATCCTGATGATATTATTGATTACTTTGGAAAACTATGCGATTGTCCACGTGATCAAATTTATCTTTTTCGAAACTAATTCGGGTTATCACATCCATGTTAAATCTACTCCTGTATCATTTCAACGACAGATCGAATTAACAGCGAAGGCTAGCAAGGATAACAAGGAATGGCGCGTAGATACACAAGCTGGAGTACACAGTATAAAAATATTTAATACTAGATCGCACAAGCCCGACACGAAGACTCGATGTAAAAAAACTGACTTCACACAAAAACGTTTTACCGCGTGAACTATTAGCCTGTCCAACGAGTATTCAGCATGATGAAATAAAATATACTATCGAGGATGACCGTAAACACGATTATCCTGATGAGCTATAATAATTATGCTTCCTTCATCAGCGGTGGAACATTTATTTTGTTGATCTGATAATTTCCCCTCATTATTCGATGAAACATTTATTTTATCATTCTGATAATTTTGACATATTTTGCAAAATTTTGTTAATTTTTTTTGTGAATTAAAATATTTATCGCCGCTTTTTATTATTATTATTTTACACTTCAATAAACTTAGTACTTACATAAATGCTGGTAAAATAATAATAATAAAAAGCGGCGATATATATTTTAATTGACCAAAAAAATTAACAAAATTTTGCAAAATAATTAATAATTATTTCTGATTATTTCAGATTGTTTCAGATTATAATTATTTCTGATTATTTCAGATTGTTTCAGATTATAACTATTTCTGATTATTTCAGATTATTTCAAATTATTTCAGATTGTATCAATACCTGAATTACCTGAACTGCCCGAATCATCAAGCGCAGTGGATAACCAAGAATCTTTATCATTCATTATAAACCAGAATGAACCAGATGATTTAAAATAACCCTCAATAATATCATCGATAGATATTTTAAACTTTCTCATGATATCAAAGTAATTGGTGAATTTCATCACTTTTTCAGACTGCCATTGATACATAGTATCATTATTTATTCTATGTACTTGTAGTACTTGTGATTCAAATTTGACGCTAAAAACTCCTCAATCGTCGGTGGGTTATTATAATAATTTTTTATTGTTTCAGATTATTTCTGAATATAATTATTTTTGACTGTTTCAGATTATTTCTGATTATAATAATGATCCAAAATAATAAGAATGGTGATCCGTAATAATAATGATCCGAAATAATAATGATCCGAAATAATCCGTGATAATCCGAAATAATCGTTATTTATGGTGAGTTATTTCTTTTCAAAAGTTTATTTTGCAATCTACGTCGTGCAATCTCATCACGAGATAAATACCTCATTGATTGCTTCTGCGAAAATCCGCTAGAACATACATCAACGATTCGCATAAACATCAAATCATCATTGATTTTTTTAAAAGTAATTTTACATATTGCAACAGGTTGTTTTTTAGAATCATTGTGCTGATGTATTCAGTCATTATACTCGGTGTTTTTGGTTTAATTATTATGTTATTACAGACAAATTTGTTTATCATGATGCAGAAAAACCGTCCGTAGATGTATCGAATAATACAAGTGTCAGATTGACAAAATAAATGTTATATCAGGTGAGGAAAATCCCATACAAGTGTCAGATTGACAATCGAATAATACAAGTGTCAGATTGACAAAATAAATGTTATATCAGGTGAGGAAAATCTCATACAAGTGTCAGATTGACAATCGAATAATACAAGTGTCAGATTAACAAAATAAATGTTCCACCAAATATTTTTGTCGATGTGGAAAGTGCAACATAAAATATATATTATTATAATTTATGTTGCACTTTCCACAGTCACTTTATCACTCTACAAAGTATCAGACTGACAATCGAATAATAATACAAGTGTTAGATTGACAAAATAAGTGTTACATCGAATAATGATGGGAAATACCATAAGTATTCAACAAGCATCAGAATAACAAAATAATTGATTCGAAAAGTGACACAAATATTCAACAAGCATCAGAATGATAAAATAAATGTTCCACCGAATAATGATGGGAAATTATCAGATCAATAAAATAAAATGTTTCATCGAATATGTTGAAAGTGACACATAAATATTTAACAAGCATCAGATCAATAAAATAAAATATTTCATCGAATATGTTGAAAGTGCAAGATATTCTGATACAAGCGTCAAAATAGTTTCATCGAATATGTTGAAAGTGACACATAAATATTTAGCAAACATCAGAATGACAAAATAAATGTTCCATTGAATATGCGTAAAGTGCAACATAAACTATATAATTATTATAATTTATGTTGCACTTTCCGCAGTCACTTTATCCCTCTGTATCAAACGTTCTAAACCATCTGTTAACGCTTAATACACATAAATATTCAACAAACATCAGAATAACAAAATAAATGATGCGGAAAGTGACACATAAATATTCAACAAACATCAGAATAGTTTCATCGAATATGTCGAAAGTGCAATACAAGCGTCAAAATAACAAAATAATTGTTCCACCGAATATTTTTTGTCGATGTGGAAAGTGCAATATAAAATATATATTATTATAATTTATGTTGCACTTTCCACTTTATCACTCTACATCGAAGGTTCTAAACCATCTGTTAACGCTCCATACATGAAATTGTAATATTTCAGAGTCTTTATTGGTTATCGGGATATCTTTACCACCTCCTGCATCGATGTATTCAACGATTGAACTTCTCCATGTTTTATCGTTAATAAAATCTGATTCAACCCATACAGGATAATGTAACATAAAATCACCTCGACTAGGATTTTCTTTATCGTTCGATGATAATGTCGCACCGAACCCCATGTAAACTAGTTTTATTTTTTCTATGATGCTTCTCGTCGTTAATTTACCCGAATGAATCTTTATATCAGGAAATATACTGTACCAATTTTTCATGAGATTGTTATACTTGGCAAGTTGATCTCGATCGTGCAGCATGTTCTCGATGTGTATTTTAAGATCTTCACGCGATACTTCGACAGATGTTTCGGTGAGATCTTTATTCTGAACAATATCAGGTAAGGTAAACATCGTTAGGAAATCCCTGATCAGATCGATCTTTTCACGAGGACTAATTTTATCGGATCGGAATTTCTTGTTATTTATTGCAGTGCCGTTGTTAAATTTATCAACGATAACCTGTTGAAGCAGTATAAGATTTTTTGATACTTTGTACAGACGCTCAACTTCTTCTGATGGTAATTTTTCAACATTACACTGAAATAAGTTATTCAGGTATGTTTTCTTTGTTACGTACGGAGGAAAAGTTTCGCCAGGATCGCATTTGTAATATTTTATCGTTGAATCGGTTGAATTATCCTTGACTGGATCGACTGAATTATTCTTGATTGTGTTGAATGTACTTTCTTTTTCTTCATCGACATGGTCGGCATTATCGGTGTCGGCGTATTTTATTCGTTCTCCAATCGTTGTTTTCAGAAATTCATCAATATTATCGTTACGATTTATACTCGTAGTTTTCTTCAACAACCATGTATAATAATCATCTAGTGGTTGTTGTATTATCGAATAGCCACATCCTTACATTGATGCAGTTAATCGTGCGGTAAAAAAACTTCCTCGAATTTTTTTCTTCAACAATATCACTCATGTACGTGAATCCGCACTGTCTTGATAACTCATCTGTGTTTTGGGGCCCTGTTTGGTTTTATTTCATCAATGAGGAATTTTTCGTGGTTGATTATCAATCTTCGTACATCAGCACAAGTTGGTGGAAGATTACCATGACATGATCTTGACAAGGATGAATAATGAATCTCATCAACACATTGAAATCTATGTAGTGCTTGTTTCGTTGCTTCGACAGATCTAAGCTCATACTAGAATACAAACATTTTCTTGAATCTCGGATCAGTTATGCTAATACCTGCTTCGACGGTATGATTATAGATAACAACATCAATATCTTCATACGCGTGAATGATATCAGAGAAATCTTTTGTCTTCTGCGCAGGATCGGTATCAGCATGATAATATCTCACTCGATATCCACGTGACTGTACTATTTTTGCAAGACCTTCCACGGAATAATATATGTTGGACTTGTAATGTGAAAATACCACTATTTTTTCAGATTTTATCTGATCCAATAATAACATCCAATTGTCCTTGTGCGAGTTTTCAACGATAAATTTCTTATCATGATCCGGTTTATAATCGTTAATGACAAATTTTATTCCAGGCCTGAATAACTTGAACATTTTCCAATCATCATCGTTCATGTCTGCGTCAAGGACGATTAAACGTCCTGATGTGTTTATTAGTGCTGATAGTTCATTCCAATGTTTCTTGTATGATGATATGTTCTTGAAGATCTGTCTTCGAATACCATGCCATTCATCAATCATTAATACGTCAGGAGCACCTTTTATACGATAAAGTGATTCGACTTGCACAATTACTCGTCGTGCATCACCAGGTTTGAAAACTATTTCACCGATAATATCAGAATATGATTCTGCGTTATTATCTACGCGCGCTTTTTTGGTAAATGTTTTTCTGTACGAAATACAACATACTGATTGATGCGATTTTATTGATCTCCATGCTGCTTCAGAGTTTCCAATTCCACATGCTGATCCGTCGATGTAGTCATCGTAGATGGATTTACATCCAGAACCACCTTCATGAACAGGCGCTGACGTAAACATGTAATTAGGTGTCTTCGAAATAAATAACCCCGGACTGGTTTGTTTATGCCGCGATAAATATTTGGCATAATCAGGATTTTGTAATTATGTTTGTGCTTGTGGTTGTACGGGGGCTGGGACTGATCCTCGATCAAGTATTATACGCGGGTCATTCATCGAACTCGGACATATAACAACATAACTATGCTGACTGACTATTACGATACAATTATTACATTTATTCATGACATGTCCTGATGCAGTAACACCGTGTTGTCGTTGACAAATATTGCACCAATGACCGGGTCTTCGTCGAACATTGTATGTGTTTCGAGTGCATGATACAATACCTAGTAATTGATCTGGTTGTTCCGTCAGTTCTGTTGAAATCAGTTCAAGATCTTTATCAGAAATATCAAGATCATCAGGATAATCGTGTTTACGGTCATCTTCGATAGTATATTTTATTTCATCATGCTGAATACTCGTTGGACAGGCTAATAGTTCACGGGGTAAAACGTTTTTGTGTGAAATCAGTTTTTTTACATAGAGTCTTCGTGCCGGGCTTGTGCGATCTAGTATTAAATATTTTTATACTGTGTACTCCGTCTTGTGTATCTACGCTCCATTCCTTGTTATCCTTGCTAGCCTTCGCTGTTAATTCAATCTGTCGTTGAAATGATACAGGAGTGGATTTAACATGGATGTGATAACCCGAATCAGTTTCGAAAAGATAAATTTGATCACGTGGACAATCGCATAGTTTTCCAAAGTAATCAATAATATCGTCAGGATTCATTTTTTCGTCAGTCTGTGTAAATGTACCCTGCGTATCATCGTAACTTTCATGAACAATCTGATATTTGTAAAATGAATCAATATCGAGGATTGGATATCTCAATCTGAATCTCGGTATTATCTCAGTAACTGACGATTTATTATTAAATTTATCAACAACTCGTTCAAAATCATCATCAGACGCGAATAAATAAAACCTATTGAAGTGGTGTGTTATTATTCCTTTAAGGATGTAATCGTAATGACTATTGCTACGTAATGCTTTTATCGCATCTGCTTTATTCGTAACAAAAACAGATTTATCAAGCGATGATACATCAAATATTGAGTAATAATCACGAAGGACAAAATAATTAAATCCAGAAATATACTTCAATTCTTCTTCTGAGTTCATTTCGAAAACAAGTGTTCTATCAAATATGTTGAAACTCCTATAATATACACATATATATATATATATATATATATATATATATATATATATATATATATATATATATATATATATATATATATATATATATATATATATATATATATGTGTGTGTGTGTGTGTGTGTGTGTGTGTGTTTACGGGATTTTCATCTCTCTGAATCGAAGTGTCAGACTGATAAATAAATGTTCTATCAAATATGTTGAAACTCCCATGAGTATACTTGAATCGAAGCAGAGGTAGACACGTGATCTATGTTACTCAACGATGTACAAATTATCAGAGATAACTGTAATATTTTAGCTGTGTTTGGAGGAGTTGATACACATACGTTGAGAAATATTCTGCAGCGGTGACATGGATTAAAAACTTCTTTTTACGAGCACAGTTAACCCACATCCAGAACGGGTCTTGATAAATTAATAGCAGCGGGGGGGGGGGGCCACCGCAATAAAGTATAATATATATAAACAAAGTACATGCGAATTTCAGAAAAAAAAAAAACACAACAACATAATAAAATAACCCCTAAGATGTTTGTGACCTTTTTTCTTTTCGTATGAGGTTATGATTTGAGCAAATTATAGTTCAGCAAAAGGTCTGTTCGCCCCCCCCCCCCGCCCCTACTGCTTAAATATTTAAATTTCATGGGCATGTAATAAACTATAAATATAACAACACAGTCGTAATGTCATTAGAAGATGAACATGGTTCGGGCAACTGCAAGTACGATCATCAGGATAAAGGAATTTATGATGACAAACTATAAAGTAGGACAGAGATGAAAACACACTAATTTTGAAAAGTAGACTCTTGTTGTTCCATGCCTCTGTCTAATGTATCTTACAGAGATGCATGCAAATACATCTAAGTATGAAGTTCAAAGGCACAACAGCACAATCCTGGCCAAACAATGCCCTTTAAAAGCCAGTTCTGAAAATATAACTTCAAAGTTACCAAACTCTAAATAGAAGATAAACTATTTCAAACAAATGTAAAAGACCAATGATAATACTACTGCAGTCTTTTACTTGTCTAAAATGGTAAGATAATGTAAATATAATAAAGTAAAATACTTGAAATATCGGGTCTAAATGCTTTTGTTTTTATAAAATATAAATCTGATTCTTTACAAAATCCATGATTGTCTTATTTAGAATAACATCTAAAAGTTTTTTTTATTGATGTCACATTCATTTAATTCTGCCTCACTGTCAACTGACATTAGCAAGGCATGGACCCCCGTCAGGATCGCACTTCAGAAAGGGTATACGGGTCAGGTGTTACTCTATGACAATTTCTTAGTCATCCATATATCTTGTTACGAATCTGTGGTCTCAAAGTATGTCACAGCAAGCAAGAACCAAAGAATTTAGTAAAATTCAACAATAATTTATTTATGAATATTTAACAAGAACCTACAGCATTGTGAATTAAACCCCAAATATTCCTAAACGTTCTATCACAAGTTCAAAAGTATAGAATATTCCGAATGAATTCCAGTGATATTCTGAATGGAGTTCAATCTTGAATGTGCTTATGTACCAATACCTGGACTAGTGTTGAGATGCTAACAGTCTTCATGCATCACATTAATGAAACCCAAAATGTCTCTAAATAAATTCACAATAACTCCAAATTATGATTTAGTCTGAACGTATTAATGAGAACTTTGTATCTCTAATGATTACTTTGAATAAATCCTAAACAATTAGAACTGATCGCAACTAAATGACTGATTCCTCTTCATATTTTAACATGAGAAAAAATAGAAGGACTAGGAAGAAGGTAAGAAGTTCATTTCCAGAACATTCTCAGTTTTAAAAAGGTCTGGTTTATTACTAATACTTTGGTAAATATCATGAAAATGTATACCAGAAATTCCCGATGTAAAAACCAATGCCCTGAACTCAAATCCAAGTAAACATGTTTACGTACAGATAATAATAATTTTAAAATATAATCTACAATCAGAGACAAAAATAGATGTGTAATACGTTGTTTAAAAAACAAAAAGACATTTGTCACGTAGGACCAAACCTTTGCCCTCATTTATGGACGAAAGTCAACCACAAAGTTCAAATTAAATATACATATCGATATATAATACTTCTATGCGAAATATAGAAAAAATCATGTCTCCAAACTATACATCATGTTAAGTTTAAATATTTTTGCTATAATCCAATAAAAGCGTTTTACGAAATTAAAAGCACATCAGATTTGAACGCTTGGCACGCTCGTCGTCCAGTGTACCAGCGACTTGACCATCTCTGTCCCGTAAGCAGGGCAGCCCAATGAAGTTACACTGAGCGTTGCACATGCCAGTGCTTGTTTCATCATGCTCAGAAGTTTTGGTGGAAATCACTTTCAGTGTTGGTACACAGTCCTTTGACTGACCCGGGTACCTTAACAAACAACGTTAACCTCACAACCACCCTGGTATCTTCAGGATCCACAGCTGTTAGCACGTAATGTCCCCATCAAAGTAGCAAACTCAGGTAAACTTAAAAGGCCAATATAGTCAGGGGTACGTACACATTTATGGGATATATTCTTTCCTGACCATATTCTGTACAAGTCAACATGTAAGGTACGTCGCCATAGTTTATATGGGTCCCATCAGACCGATCGACTGGACCTCTAGCATTAAGCATTAAGGTTATATCAATTCTAGACAACAGCTTGTACAAGGTTTCAAGTAATGTACTTTATCCCAACAAGAGCCTGAAAATCCGCGATTTAAGAAACAAAATCTCAGTTATTTCAACTACAAAAAAATATTTAATCTCACATGGCAGATTTGGTGGATGGTTTTTAAAATGCCGCCATTTATACTCATACACATATTCCCACTTTAAGTTGCAGTCAATTTTTTCCCCAAAGGGCGGTCAGTTAACAACCCTTCCCACAAATGAAACAGTAACTAACGAAACCACTGAAACAGCAATCTTTTTCATCAAACCACTCGGCCGTTGGTGTTATATAACTTGGACTGACATTGCTAATGCTATGTTAACTGTCCACACCCTAAACTCGCAGTATCATTTGTTTGGTTTAAAATGGTTTGGTTTGGTTAAAAATGGTATAGTGCATACTTTTATGACAAGTACTTGCTTGAAATCAGGAAATTAGCTCTACATAACAAGAATCATATACCGGATGATAAATTTATGCTGGATACAACTCGTCATTACTGCAAAGGCAAGCTCGATGAGAATAAAACGCGTGATATTCATGCTGAATACAACTCGTCATTACTGCAAAGGCAAGCTCGATGAGAATAAAACTTGTAATATTCATGCTGGATACAACTCGTCATTACTGCAAAGGCAAGCTCGATGACAATAAAACGCGTGATATTCATGCTGAATACAACTCGTCATTACTGCAAAGGCAAGCTCGATGAGAATAAAACTTGTAATATTCATGCTGAATACAACTCGTCATTACTGCAAAGGCAAGCTCGATGAGAATAAAACGCGTGATATTCATGCTGAATACAACTCGTCATTACTGCAAAGGCAAGCTCCATGAGAAAAAAACGCGTGATATTCATGCTGGATACAACTCGTCATTACTGCTCGATGAGAATAAAACGTGTGATATTCATGCTGTATACAACTCGTCATTACTGCAAAGGCAAGCTCGATGAGAATAAAACGCGTGATATTCATGCTGAATACAACTCGTCATTACTGCAAAGGCAAGCTCAATGAGAATAAAACGCGTGATATTCATGCTGAATACAACTCGTCATTACTGCAAAGGCAAGCTCGATGAGAATAAAACGCGTGATATTCATGCTGGATACAACTCGTCATTACTGCTCGATGAGAATAAAACGTGTGATATTCATGCTGAATACAATTCGTCATTACTGTGAAGGCAAGCTCGATGAGAATAAAACGCGTGATATTCATGCTGAATACAACCCGTCATTACTGTAAAGGCAAGCTCGATGACAATAAAACTTGTGATATTCATGCTGAATACAATTCGTCATTACTGCAAAGGCAAGCTCGATGAGAATAAAACTTGTGATATTCATGCTGAATACAACTCGTCATTATTGCAAAGGCAAGCTCGATGAGAATAAAACGCGTGATATTCATGCTGAATACAACTCGTCATTACTGAAAAGGCAAGCTCGATGAGAATAAAACGCGTGATATTCATGCTGAATACAACTCGTCATTACTGCAAAGGCAAGCTCGATGAGAATAAAACGCGTGATATTCATGCTGAATACAACTCGTCATTACTGCAAAGGCAAGCTCGATGAGAATAAAACGCGTGATATTCATGCTGAATACAACTCGTCATTACTGCAAAGGCAAGCTCAATGAGAATAAAACGCGTGATATTCATGCTGAATACAACTCGTCATTACTGCAAAGGCAAGCTCGATGAGAATAAAACGCGTGATATTCATGCTGGATACAACTCGTCATTACTGCTCGATGAGAATAAAACGTGTGATATTCATGCTGAATACAATTCGTCATTACTGTGAAGGCAAGCTCGATGAGAATAAAACGCGTGATATTCATGCTGAATACAACCCGTCATTACTGTAAAGGCAAGCTCGATGAGAATAAAACGCGTGATATTCATGCTGAATACAATTCGTCATTACTGCAAAGGCAAGCTCGATGAGAATAAAACTTGTGATATTCATGCTGAATACAACTCGTCATTACTGCAAAGGCAAGCTCGATGAGAATAAAACTTGTGATATTCATGCTGAATACAACTCGTCATTACTGCAAAGGCAAGCTCGATGAGAATAAAACGCGTGATATTCATGCTGAATACAACTCGTCATTACTGCAAAGGCAAGCTCGATGAGAATAAAACGCGTGATATTCATGCTGAATACAACTCGTCATTACTGCAAAGGCAAGCTCGATGACAATAAAACGCGTGATATTCATGCTGAATACAACTCGTCATTACTGCAAAGGCAAGCTCGATGAGAATAAAACGCGTGATATTCATGCTGAATACAACTCGCCACTACTCCAAAGGCAAGCTCGATGAGAATAAAATGCGTGATATTCATGCTGAATACAACTCGTCATTACTGCAAAGGCAAGCTCGATGAGAATAAAACGCGTGATATTCATGCTGAATACAATTCGTCATTACTGTGAAGGCAAGCTCGATGAGAATAAAACTTGTGATATTCATGCTGAATACAACTCGTCATTACTGTAAAGGCAAGCTCGATGACAATAAAACTTGTGATATTCATGCTGAATACAATTCGTCATTACTGCAAAGGCAAGCTCGATGAGAATGAAACTTGTGATATTCATGCTGAATACAACTCGTCATTACTGCAAAGGCAAGCTCGATGAGAATAAAACTTGTGATATTCATGCTGAATACAACTCGTCATTACTGCAAAGGCAAGCTCGATGAGAATAAAACGCGTGATATTCGTGCTGAATACAACTCGTCATTACTGCAAAGGCAAGCTCGATGAGAATAAAACGCGTGATATTCATGCTGAATACAACTCGTCATTACTGCAAAGGCAAGCTCGATGAGAATAAAATGCGTGATATTCATGCTAGATACAACTCCTCTTTACTGCAAACGCAAGCTAGATGAGAATAAAACGCATGGTCCATGCTCAACCATAAATGTCCTGGGTTATAATTCGAGTTGTTGACAATGGAGGGGCGTTTTCTTTTTGACAAACAAAACTTCGTGTCAGGATTTTATCTATGTCTCGTAAAACCTAAACTTACACTAAATCAACCTCATTCATTTACAATGAAAACAATTACCAATGCGGTCCAAGTTTCAGGAAGAGTATTCGTGATATACATTTTTATATTGCTATATACGTCAAAACCCCATCACACACGTATAACAAAAGAGGTTTGAGGATGTATCGCGCTGAGTACGTTCTAGTTAATTTTAACTGGTCGAGCATTTTTATACGAACGCTGGATTACAGCATCATGTTATACATATATGCATCCGATTATACATATGTACAGGCGAATAAAACATGGCTATTGCGGATTTTAGTTCACAGTTGTTCATCGTGGGTTGGTATTTTGGCAAAGACTACTGTTACGTGAAAGAGTGAACACAACAAGCTTTGAAAAATATAACATATAATTTATTTCCCTGGTAAAATACTGTTAAAATGAAAAAGTATGAGAACTTACTGTTTCCAGAATCAAATCCAAAAATAATACAAGAATAACCCACGAATACAATTTTTTAAGTCCTAATATTGAAATGTTCTAATGATTCCAAGTTCGAGTCCCTACGAAGAATCCAAGATGGAAGGCGATGACGTATGTTGTAGCCTGTACGGTGTTGACGTCTACAGTTCCTTGTACAAACACAATAATTTATCCTCCGGTTTTGGAAATCCAAATAAAATTTTCAAGAAATGTCCTTGTTTAAGAGTTCTGTATGAATACAATAATATTTCCAATGAAACGAATTAATCATCTAGAATCCAAATAATCTGAAGAAAAATTAACATATAACTCAAAAACTCAAAATCTTCAATACGTCAATACAGGTTGCAACTGAAGAAAACTACTTGACATAAAGTGTTTTAAAGACCGGACTCTCCCATATCTCTCTCTCTCTCTCTCTCTCTCTCTCTCTCTCTCTCTCTCTCTCTCTCTAAAGATCATTATTACTACTCAGTATTTCGCAATTTCGAAAATGCCTAATTGCAAAATAGAGGATGACGTGATCATGTTTACATGTAAAAGCCACATAGCTCCTCTATGTCATTGATAAGAACCAATCATTTTACTCCCAAAAAAAGTTGTTTACTTGACCCTCAATCAAGTCCAGGAACTATGTCAAAAATGGAAACAATTGTTCTATTGTTAGGTATTTATGGAAAGAGTCAGGTGTTACGTATATCTGATATAATACATATTTATTTTCATTTAATTGTTTGTCAGTATTTTTTTATATATTCTATTATATGCTCTTATAATCTAAATTAATTCACTAGAGATGATACTTTTTCAGAAAATTGTTCAACCTTGACTGTTGGTTTATAAACACCAGGTGTTGATCTAAATTCTGACCTTGTTTTCAGAACTTGTAGCTACTTTCATAAACAGGTTCTATTTTATTTTAAAATGATTGGTTATTTCCAAGGTCATGATGGGAATACATTCAAGATGTAAACAATTTGTTTTTAATTTTTTTTGTTCGTGGAGTAAAAATAATTGGTTGTCATCAGGGTCGTTTTTGGTGTACGTGATATAAACACGATCACGTGACCCCCTTCTGATTTCGCAACTTGGGGGAATTTCGAAACTGCGACTTAGAATAGTGTATACATTTGTTTTATTAAGAGATCTCTCAGTTTTGGGCTTTTTATACTGATGTCAAGTTTTTTTGTTGTAGTCAGATCTTGAGCTATAATTTTCTTCAGATCAGTTGGATTTCAAAAGGATTAATTCTTTATTCTCTGGAAATATTTTGAGGAGTGCTCACACAGAAATTAGGGAAAGACATTGCTTACAAGTTTAATTTGGATTTTCAACATTGGAATGCCATTATTTGTATTTCTACAAGGAACCGTAAATAAGCACAGTACTGACTACAGCATACAGCATCGTCATCCATCTTGGATTTTCCATCAGGATTCGAACTTGAAATTATTAGAACATTTTTTTACTATGACTTTTGCAACTTAATTCGTGGATTATTCTTAGATTACTTTTGGAGTTGATTCTTGAAACCGTAAGTTCTTCCTTTTTTATTTTTACAGAATTTTTCTAACAAATAAATTACTTGTTAAATTTTAAAAAGCTTGTTGTTTTCACTCTTTCTGTGTTACTGTTTATTCGAGCCTAAATACGTAACACAGGTCAATCTGAACTTTCTGGAAAATATCACATTCCTATTAAACAAAATTGCATTATATTGACATGTAGAGAAAATATAAAGATTCCAAAACCCCAAAATAATCAAATCAAATCAAACACAAATTAAATCAAATATAAATGAAATAACATACATGTAACACTGCATAGGCTAAAATAAAGTGGTGCATGAATTATATCGCATGATCTTACCAATTGAACGTCGGGGCCCAAGCTAGGCAAACAAGTGTTTTATGTGCCACACTGACAACCAAACTTGAGTCGAGGAAATAAACAAACAAAACCACACCTTCGTGAAGTAGTATGGTTAGATGATGACGTGACAATTTTGTGAAAACTCTGGAGCATAATCCGGGACATCAAGCCACTACAATAAAGCCGAAGTATTCCGCATTCTCGTTACATGGCATGCTCTTACCTTCTGTACGCTTAAATTCTTTACCAATAGGAAGCAATCAAAGATGAAGATAATTTTCACCAACAGACTTCTAATAGAGAAACGGAATCCGCCGTAGCTGTTAGAGCCGGTACGAGCTAACCATAAAGTAACGGTTCGATTGCTTCAAGAGAATCGTTGATACTGATGTACACTAACCAGTCGCGTAGAATATGATCACGTGATCCAGGAACTCGATGTCGGTTTTAATTTCAAAATTTACGATAAGCCAGTTGCACACACATATACAAAAGTTGTGTTTAATCCCAGGTCTGTACTAACAACATATCTGTGTTGTCTAGCTATTCAAAATGTTTTTAGTTAGGTCGACTAGCAGTATCATGGGGTATGAAATTCCAAAAGCTACTATTCTTGGGTCTAATAAAAGCGCTTTTCGAAATTAAAAGCACATACAAGATATGGATGTTTTTCGTTCTCAAGACGTTAATCAGTTCTACAAATTCGTTGTGTATCTTGTTCCCCACCCCAAGCCACACCCCCAGTCGCTTGTTATGCACTTTGACGTGTCTACTAAAATGTTTCGGTCAGTCTTCTGTTCGCATATATATGCTTTAAATTGACCCTAACTCAGACGATCTATATCTTCTCCTACTTCAGAATGTGAAAGATTCATTAAATAATTGGTCGCGAGTTAGAAACTTGTAAAGGTCAACCTTTGTCGGTTGCCTAGGTGTGAATATTGGCGTCAATTTCGTCGCCGTGATAATATCTATAATTGCTATAAATGACGTTCAAATCCCAGCTAAGCAACTTACTTCATAGTTTTGGTTGTTACAGCGTTTTACCGACACTTTCTAATTTGACAGAGTCGGACCAACACACACACACAGATATATATATATATATATATATATATATATATATATATATATATATATATATATATATATATAGGGGGGTGTACGACTATGATTCAACTGAATCACTGTTATGTGTCTTTGTGTGTTAGACTTTTGCAATTAGTTAGGTCTTATTAGCAACACTGATTATATGGGGTTGGTCAGTTCTAGCCTATGGTAGACAGTCGGGTGCAATAACGGTATGGTCACTTGGTCCCTTGAAATCATTTTGTCACATCCTGACGGTAATAGATAATAAGAGATTATCAATTGCAGATTTACTTGAGCTTTCATATTAAAAGATAATGAATCGAACTACTTTACCTGAACACAAAGACAAAAACACAAAATCATGTACCACAAGATAGTCCCAAAGTGGTGGTACATACCACTTACCGTCATAAAGGAATCTTTTTTCCTTACCATTTCCATGACTAGTTGTTCTTTTTGAAACACTGTTTATGCTCAACTTTTCACGAATTGCCATCTACTATAGTCATTTCTTTACATGCTTGTGTTTTAAATTCCTAAGCTCTTATTCGTAAGGTGTCTGTATCCCATGATACAACATGAGATGCAACCCGATATACAGCCTAAGATGCAACATGATATACAACTTGTGATACAACCTGAGATGCAACTTGTGACACAACCGGAGATGCAACATGTGACACAATCTGAGATACAATATAAGATACAAGCTGATACACAACCTAAGACGTAACATAAGAAACAAACTGAGATGCAAATGTGACAATGCAAACGTTACACAACCTGAGATGCAACATGAGATACAACCTGAGATGCAACATGATATACATCCTCACATGCAAGATGTGAAACAACCTGAGATGCAACTTGAGATACAACTTGAAATGCAACATGTGACACAACCTGAGATGTAACATGAGGTACAACTTCACATGCAACATGAGATACAGCTTGAGGTATAACATGTGACACAACCTAAGATGCAACATGAGATACAACCTGAGATGAAACTTGTGGCACAACCTGAGAAGCGACATGGGATGCAACCTAAGATGCAACATGAGATACAGCCTGAGATACAACATCAGATGCAACATGAGATACAACATCAGATGCAACATGGGATACAACCTGATATGCAACATTAGGCACAACATGAAGTGTAACATGTGACACAATCTGAGATGCAACACGAGATACAGCGTGAGATATAACATGAGATACAACCTCAGATGCAACATGTGACACAACCCGAGATGGAACATGAGATACAACCTGCGATACAACATGAGATGCAGTCAGAGATCAACATCAGATATAACCTGAGAAGCAATATGTGACACGATCTGAAATGCAACATAAGTTGCATCCTGAGATACAACCTGAGTTTCTCTGTTTAATAATTTCTGCATCTTTTGTAACATACATTTACGATTGAATTTTCTTGGAATTTTCACAAAATGTAATTTTATTGTTATAACTCAAATTTGTATAAGTTTGATAAAGACAGTGTTTGTCAGCTGTATATCGCTATACCTTTAATATTATACAAATATATAACACAGTCTTTCTCCCTATTATACATTATTGAATTACGTAACTTTACACAGAACACATGCCACATTGAGGGATTTGCTAACACAGCACATTTTTCAGTGCTGCTGCTGCTTGCTTCGCAGGACATGTGTGTATGTTAACGTTTGCAAATTAGAAAATAGATATCGCGACGGTCGTGATGTCTGAGTCAGGCAACCTAATTCTTCCGCTAAAGGTTTTGGGAAAGGAATGTATACGAATCAACTTCGTATGTATCCGTAAGCTCATGAAAACGAATTTCGTTTATGTTTGTAACTCCAAAGAGCAGAATGCATCCATTGCTTTAACCGATGCTTTGTAATTATGGAACATAATGTGTAATAATTGTATAAACTTCATTAAGAGTATGTATGTAAATGTAATCTTAGAATTGACCATTGTAGAAACGACGTCACCACCAATTTGATGCTCAATAAAAAATAATGTAGAAATTAAATAACATCAATGTAAAATATCATGATAGTTCAGAATTTAAGGTCAAATATTCAGTGGTTTGCTCTCAAGTATCTTGGCCATCTCTAATTCATTCCACATGTAATTATTTACATTCTATTCTAAAAGACAGATATTCCAGAATTATGTGAAATTGGTAAGCTTTGAATAATTATAATAATTTTACATGTATTTTATATCAAGTGTTGTGTGATTTCAACAAAAAAAAGACAGCTGCCAGACTTATTATAGGGCTACTCCTTCTCTTTACAGTTCGAAGATTGTACCTTTCCTCACCCCAACTATATAAAATGAAGTCAACATCGCCAGGAGTGACACACCCGTAAAGGAAGCTCGAACTCTAATCTTCTTTATGTCGATGTATGAGTGCCCGCCAATAAAGTGAGCATGATGAAGACAACCTTGCCATATACGGTCATTATGTATATATTCTTATGGCTTTGTGCTCTATAAATGTTTTTTAAAGGTGCTGAGTGGGAGGAAATGTAAATTAATTTAAGCAAAGAGCATATATTGATCAGTTCTAACAGCGCACGTTTTCCTATCGATAGGAAATGTTAAACCGTATCCCAGACTGATAAGCAATACTACATACTTGTTCTTATTGATGGTAAATGATAAACTGTATCCCAAATTTATTAGCAATACTATATGCATGTTCCGTATTGATGGTAAATTATATACTGTATCCCCGACTGAGCAGAATAAAACTGACTTTACAAATTAAAGAGTAGCTAAACTATTGCTGAATGGCATCAAAATTATTCTTCAATCAGATGTCCATGGATAGTTTTACGAGTATACAAAAACAACCGATCTGAGTTGTACAGGTGTGACATTTTATAGTTGACAATTTAAAATTTTTTCTAAAAACACCAGAGAAATAAATTTCATTAAAATACTACAATCTCTTCGGAAAATATCTAAAATATAACTGAAATTATTGTATAGTCTTTGTATATTTAAATTTATTATTATTATTATTATTATTATTATTATTAACACTAGTAGTAGTAGGATTTTGATATGTATACAAAATGTGTCATGAAAACAAAAATAAATAGAAAACCATAGTTTGGCTCTGACCTCGCCAAAGAAGGTTCAAGTAATGCAGCATTGCCATTGCCATTGTTTATATATACAGTTGAAAATAAATGCTACTGAACTGAATACAACTGTTGCGTGTCTATTGTTTTGATTTGCTCTTTCTGCTTTCGTATTTTCTTTTGTCCTGGATTGGACTACGGTGATGTCAAGTGGGTAAGATCCGTACTGTTCTTTTCTTCACTTGACTGTTGATTTCGTTCGTTGTAATTTTCAAAATGCAATGCGTTCAGTGTTTTATTCTTCAAACTAAAGTAATAACCGTGGAACTCAGGACCCAAGGTCAACATGTAAAATGTTCACTTAAACCAGCGCTCAAAACCTACAGAGGTTCTCGTTGCCCAAAGAAGACATGGAATCCAAGTCATCAACTTCGAATATGTTGACTTAATGTTGCGCTCTAAACTTGCGAAGATCATCAGGGCCTAAAGAGTACCAGGAATCCAAGTCATCAACAGTGGACTCTAACCAGCGCTCATGACCTGCAATGGTTCTCAAGGCGCCACGTGGACAAGGAATCTAAGTCATCAGCTTCTAAATAGATGACTTAAACTAGCACTCTAACCTTAAAGAGGTCATCAGGGCCCAAAGAAGACATGTAATCCAAGTCATCAACATTTGACTCTAACCAGTGCTCATAACCTGCAGTGGTTGTCAGGGCCCAAAGACGACAAGGAATCCAACTCATCATCTTTGAATATGTTGACTTAAACTAGCGCTCTAACCTTGGAGAGGTCATCAGGGCCCAAAGTGGACATGTAATCCAACTCATAACAGCGCTCAAAACCTGCAGAAATCATCAGTATAATTATTGCATGGATGATCCATGAAGAGAATATAATAACGCTGAAAATTTGAATAAGGAAAGGTAGATTCTTTAGGCCAAGGAAGATGATACATTCCTTCCCAGGAGGCTTATCAAAATAGGACAGGTGAGTGGGGGAAGCAAATAGAAGCTAATGAAATCCTACAATAAAAAGAACTATTGACATAAAGTTGATATAAGGTGCATATCAGGGACTCATCTCTTCAAATACTTCAAATACTTATGGCTTACGTATTGCTTAAATCTGAGAACACACTGAATGTTACACTGAGAGGCCATATTAAACGGCTGTCCCTCAATCCAAACGTGCATCAGAACCGCCACCTTTTACACAGCTGCCTGACACATTGTCTACGTTCTTCTACCTTGTGAATGTTTTCCAAAACGACTTGGTGCATTGGTTGCATACATCATAAACCATGTTCCAGTCGTACGCGAACAGGATAGGAGGCAGAGGTAGCAAAACACATCTCAAACATAATGAAAATGAGCTAACGATAGAGGAAACTACTACTGACGGAGAGAGCAGACAGATGCGGGAAAGACACATTGATGCTAGTTAAGAAAGAATAGAGGAACTAAAAGGTTATTATGCTAACCATTAGTCTGTGGGACGACTTTTCCATTTTGGAGGCTGACTTGAAATGTACAGCACACACATACACCCCTTAGAAGGAAAGATAATAATCCCCTAAGGCCCTGTCAACTAACCCCCGTCCCACACATACAAATATGGTGCCCAAGAAACAATTAGTCTTTCGTAATCAAGGAACCCAGTATTGATGATGGAGAAACTCAGCCACCGAAATAGTTGGCACCTCTAACGATAAAAAGAAATAATGTGGAAGAAAAATACAGATATATAACTTGGGGGGGTGGGGGTGGATTTGATAAAGGAAGAAACCAAACTACTCTCTTTACACATCCTTGAGATTGAATGTAAGTAATTGGAGCAAAACCCAACTCAGCCCACACCAGCACAAAGAAAAAGGTCGTGGCCCACAAAGGAATGCTTAGAAATGAAAATATTAAAAAACATTGGAATAATACATAAAACTCTGACTTCAACTCTAATCAGGACGAAAGAAATATGCAAGCAATTCCAAAAATGAAATCAAAAGATATATTTGTCATCAGACCAAAAACTAAACCTAATGGGTGGCATCCACAGCAACAACAGCAATAACATCAACAACAAACAATACAAATCAACATGATCAACATTAAAACACCCAGTAATTTTACATAAAAATAGTTTTAGAAATCGTGACAAATTATCCTTTCAGTTGAATATTATAAAGGCAGATTGTTACCTATAAATATTAATGGATGACGTATTATAACTCCCAACGTGTAATAGAAATTGTACATTTATTAATAAGCCAGGTAAAGAAATCAGCGTAACAAGTCTAGACACGATGATTTTTGTATTGTCATGCTAGTATGCAATCTATTTTTTGTATTGTCATGCTAGTATGCAATCTATTTTTTTGTATTGTCATGCTAGGATGCAATCTGTTTTCTTTTTGTATTGTCATGCTAGTATGCAATCTGTTTTCTTTTTGTATTGTCATGCTAGTATGCAATCTGTTTTCTTTTTGTATTGTCATGCTAGTATGCAATCTATTTTTTGTATTGTCATGCTAGTATGCAATCTGTTTTCTTTTTGTATTGTCATGCTAGTATGCAATCTGTTTTCTTTTTGTATTGTCATGCTAGTATGCAATCTATTTTTTTGTATTGTCATGCTAGTATGCAATCTATTTTTTGTATTGTCATGCTAGTATGCAATCGGTTTTTAAAAATAATTTGATCGATGCACAAAGAGAAATAAAACTGGAACTTGGATCTAAATAAAATTTGTGAATATAAATAATAGCAGTAGATTGGACACATTTTACTTATCAGAGCTAAATGTCATATTGGGAAATCTAAAACCTCATACCATTGGAAACTCCATAAATATAGAATATAGAAATATAGAAAATTAAAATATGAAAAAAGGTTCCAACCCAAGCGTACCATACCACCAAAAGTAGCAAATAGAATAAATAACAAAATAGTGTTTTAATATTAAATAACCAAAACAAATGAAGCAAACCCATATAAGGGTATATATAACAGACATAAGGAAAAGAGCAAACAGTCATGGGAATGTCAGAGTAAATACATTCCGTTACGATGGAAAAGATCTCTTCATCCTCTTGTCTTCTGCGTCTTTTTTTCCCTCTCTTTCTGAATCTTTCCATTCTCTCATTCTCTTTTCTTCTTCTCTTTCATTGAGTGGTATGGTCTCTTTTTTTCCTTTCCATTTGTGGTGCTGTTCTTGTTGCTTGAGTATTTTCTTCTAGCGGTTTCGATACCATCATTGTTGGTTTTGTTTTTCTTGGTGCTGGCATTGGTTCTTATGTCCTTTGCGATACTGTCTTTGTTATTATTGTTCCTGATGCTGTGTTAGATTCCTCTCTCGTTTGCGGTTATGTCATTGTTATTGGTGGTGGTGGTGGTGCTTTATTTAAATCTTTTCCCAGTTTCGGTACTTTTGTGGTTGTTGTTGTGGCCTCTGTAATTAATTCTTGTACCGTTTGCAGTCCTGTTTTTCTTGTATATTTGGTTGTCTAAATGTTAAGCTTGGTGCTTAATTATATTCCTTGCTGTTAGATTTTGTCCCACTTGTTTCCTTCTCTGGTTAGATATTCTGTTGTTCTTGCAACTGTTTTTCCTGTAGTTGTTGATTGTGTTTCTGCTGATCCCGTTTTTGTTGGTTTGGATAGCATGTCTTTCCAGAAACTTCTTTCTTCCTCTCTTCTTTGTTTGTTGGGCAGTTGTGTGGTGTGTGACCTGTATTCCCACATCTGTATTTCCACATCTGTTACATGTCCTGTGGTATATGCTGCCCTTATACCATGACTTGGTTAAGAATCCATGTAGGAAGAATGCTGGTTTGATCTTCACTACCTCTTTTTGTATTTCTAGAATTCTTATCCCATTTTTATGCGAGTGAGGGATTATGTCCATTTTTGCATTCATCTCCTTCACTTTTAGTTTTTCTTCAAATCTTTTGATTGTTGCCTGGGGTGGTGTCTCCATTGGTATATCAGATAGGTGTAGTTCTGTTGTCTTCTTTTTAAATTCTTCGCTCCTATTGTCATTTCCCCAAATGGTAATATAGGCTTGTTTCCCTTATGCCGTAGGATCCACCCTTTGAAACCTTTTCTATTTAGCTAGTCTGCCAGATCCACAAAATCTTTATTCTAAAGTTGTAGTGCTACCATGATACATGTCATGCTAGGTCTTTTTTTCTATGGGTATCTCTCTGATAGATCGATCTCCTGTGTACCTTATTTTACGCGCACTCCAGAAAATCTCCATTATCTGTCTTTATCCGCTTTGTAGTGAAAAATTTTTCAAGCTCAGTAAGTTCCTTGTTGGACGCCATTTTTCCGTGCTACGCGTGCTGCTCGTGTTACTCACTGAGGTTTTTTCCAAGCAATTCCATTTTTTTGATTCTCTTTCGTACCTTCGTCTATATCTGTAAATTTGTAGATACGTAGATTTGTAGAATTTTGTTCTTTAAGTCTTTGTTTCCTGAATTGGTATTTATGGTTCTGTGGACTTGCGCTCAGTTTGTTTAGTTCTTGCCATGACAGACCTTATTTCTCAAGAATGAGTGTCAGAATGGAATGTTCAACAAATTCGGGCGAAGAATTCTTATGTTTAAGAAGCTTTTCAAGTCTGAATTCCCGCCCTATTTTTTTACGAATGCCGGACATTCGGAGTACGCCTAATAAAATTCACTCCCTAACTTACTAGACCACTGCGGTGGTCAAATTCCTTGCGAATACTGAAGTGATCGTACAATGACCTGTGGAATAAGGGTCTGCTTCGGACATATGCTCCGCCTGTATTCCCCTAACTCAGCCCTGATTGGATACTGGGGTCTCTTGAACTGTAGTCTACCTAGTTTTTCACGTACATGTCGGGCTTTGATGTGAAAAAACAACTTCTTCCGGTTGTACCAGTTACTTCGTCTCTTTGAAGATAACTGCCGCTTTGTTCACTCCAGTGCCGATTCAAGCCCCAGTCTTGAGTAACAAAGGTCAGTCGCCAAGGTCATGGCGATATTCTCCACCCCAGGTAAGTTGTATACATGACGGCTGTCTTCACAACGTGACACATGTTTTGAATTGAAATATAGGTCAGAAAAGCATTACACATTTCTTTTCACATTTGATGATCTTTATTTCAAATAATTTGTAACTAAGAGAAAGATATAATTTTACAAGGGCAATAGATACGGTGAAAATAAACCAAAATTATTTCACCTACAGAGTTTAATCTGTATGTTAAATTCACGGACAATGATTGGTAATGGCACAAGCAAGAAGCTATATTGTTCTTGAAAGTGAATTTCATGTTTTAACAAAGTCCTGAAATCAATAATGTTATAAATATAGTCCAGTCATGGAATCCATAACGTTATAAATACGATCTACAAGTCATGGGCACCGTTTCACAAAAGAATGTACGCCCATGATTTTCATATGCTTTTACTTACGAGATTCGTACTGTACGTGATTACGTGTGTTTCACTTTTTCACTATCGAAAATTACGTACGGCTTTTCCTAACTTTCCCTTAAAATTGTACGTAGCTTGTCGGCAAGTAACAGATAGTCGTAAGTGATAAGTTTTTTCGTAAGTGTGTTTGCGGAGAGCGATAACCACAGAGAAAGGGTAACATTGCGATGCGCCCCGACATTCCAGTATATACCGTATGGTGCACCTTGCTCTAGCAGAGCTTACATATTTACAAACGGCAACTGTAACAAAACAATACGTAAAGGTTAATGATGTATTATGATATGGTTTGCATCATAACCTTCTTCTCGTCTCTTGCTATGAGAAGGGATTACTCATAAGTTAAGAAATGTCTTTGCCCATGGTTAGATAGAGAAAGAGAAGAAAGAGTTATTCAGGCTCTCTAACAAGGGTGTCAGTAATAACCGTGTAGATATGGCTACATCTTGGGGAATGAGATACGGAATCGCTGTAAGGAAAAGACGGAGCTGTTCTGACTTGAGGAACGAACTTTTTATTGATATATATAATGCTACATTCTAAAGATATATTTATAAAGCCTTTGTATTTAAAATACAAGAAATGCATATAAAATTACACTTTCCCATTGAGCTTACCAACTTCATTTGTATAATTTCTACATTTTAGAATGTAATACAGACAGTTCATTCTCGATTACTTCATTATATCGAATGAGTATAAAATTCAATAGTTGCGATTAATGCAATAATCATTTTGAAGAAATGTATTTTACTAAATTTAAAATAGAATACTAATTTGGAATAGGTTAGTAAACATTACTCATTATTACTTAAAGAATCTTTTATTTCCAAATTAAATCTAAATATGAAGTTGGTAGCGAATTCATCTTTTACAATAACCCATACCATAAATACAATTAAACATTCCATTTTATTATAATATAACATATAAAGAACTCACACAAATGTTGGAAAAATGAGAACTTTACTGTTAAAGTCTTAAATATTAAAAATTGCCCATTCTTTAAAGAAGTTTACGAACACAGACGATTCTTACCTATAAATAAAAGACAGAGTTGTTCTGACTCGATGAACGAACTGACCCTTCGTAAGCCCACTTCTCTATTTATACAGTTTTTGCTTTCGCTCAGTCCAGTCAGAACAAGACTCTTGATCTTTCTCAGGGCCATCGTGTGAACAATCTGCGTAACTCATCCATTATTGATTTAATAATTTGCCTGTTCAGCAGCTTCCCCCACCCCAATCAAAGTTTCTGACATTTAGATACAAGCGAAATGTATG
Organism: Sinohyriopsis cumingii; assembly: GCA_028554795.2. NCBI lineage: Eukaryota > Metazoa > Mollusca > Bivalvia > Unionida > Unionidae > Sinohyriopsis > Sinohyriopsis cumingii. Next base: position 27,031,677 of record CM068840.1, on the reverse strand, counting down.
TTATGCTGACAATTGCTGACATTTAGATACGAGCGAAAGGTATTTTATGCTGACAATTGCTGACATTTAGATACGAGCGAAATGTATTTCATAGATTTCTGCACCAGCTCGTAAAGCGCGATCTTTATAAAATAGCATTCAGATATGTTACACAAATAGATAAAATTTATCTTAATATATCTTATAATTTAATGACATATTAATTTTAATACAATTTAGAGAAAATTTCAATCTTAATACTTTTACTTAAAAGTTCTGTCCTAATAGATGCATTTTACTTTGTTCATTAGCCCGCAAAAATATAATCAAGCGAGACATTAAACAAAATTTTAATGAAATTCTGTTTAAAATATGGACAAAACAATTACAGTCGTATATATGACATGTTAGGGTCTGGAAGCGCTGATTTTCAGAGAGTTTCCCATTCAATGTGATATAGAATATATTTGTGTTCGTAAAGAGATAAATGAAAATGCGATAAAGTGTAAACCAGTAGTCAAGTTCTCTTCTATGGCTTCTATTCATTAGGTTAGAAACTTTCTTTTCTGCGTGTTTGCCTGTGAATATGACAACATTTACATTCTGTATGGCAATAGCACTTGTCTTTCATGTTTTTCTTGTTTCGGGTTTAACACTATTTTTGGCGTATGATAAGATATACAAGGCGGTCAGAATATATGATGGAAGAAGAACCCGGGAAAACCCAGGTAAAATCCTCCGACCTACGGATAGCTAATGGCAAGCTTTCACACATCCCCACGTTGGTCAAGCTCGAGACACGAACCCACATAGACAAAGGTGAGATGGCAGTGATCCGTAAAGGCGAGCTCCTTAGATCACTCGGCCACCCACGGCTCCACTGTCTTGTAATAAAGGTAAAGAAAATAACAATCCAAACAGTCCTTACAGAAAACGATTATCATCGTCATCAGCAGCTTCATTATCACCATAATCAGATGGTCGTATCCTTAAGAAGATGGAATTATTAGATGTTGTAATGACGGATAATATTAGATGTTATGCTGACGGATAATATTAGATGTTATACTGACGGATAATATTAGATGTTATACTGACGGATAATATTAGATGTTATACTAACGGATAATATTAGATGTTGTAATGACTGGCTGCATCCATATAAACATTAGCAAACTAGCATTATAGGAAATTATAAGCTGCATATGTGTAGATCAGGTAAAATTTGACCATAAGGTGCACAGTGCCTGATATCAAACTTAACTGCAAAAATTCAAACCAGATAACTGCTACCTCGAGTACAAATGATCTTATACGTAAACACTCACATGTGTGTGTCCCGGCTGCCAAACAAGAGGTCGCGATTTGAAAACTCACGACGGCATTCCAACATTGTTTTATACTTTTGTTTGGTATTGTTATCTTGAATCAGTATTTTAAACTCGCTCAATTCAATTCTGTTTGTTTGGTTTTAACTCTTTTTACTTTTTTATCTTCAGAATTTATTACTACTGTCCTAAGAAGGGAAATAGCTAGTTCTGGTACTACTGATGATTAAACAGAGTGACAATCATTAAACAGCGACGGAAAATTGCAGAAAATGTAAAGCATTAATGTGTTTAAATAAAGTGAAAACTTTAATCATACCGATAGCTTAATTACATTGTCTTCAGGCTTCTATTTCGAGTTCGTAGATCTTTTCAGAAGAATTGTGCTCTTACATTTTTCCAAATAAATAATTGTAATTTTCTTGCGCTATTTCCTGAACTGACTTCAGTGTTTTAGTACCAGTCGGTATAATGTCTCTTTTCATAACTGAATAGCAGATTTTTCAGTTAGGACATTCAGACATCTCGAAACAGTATGACATTTGATCCATATTTGAATTTTGTCTTCAAAGTGCTCTGGTTGACAATGGAAATGATACCTTTTTGGTAAAACACAAAAAGAAGAAAACGAACAATGAATCTTGTATGACATCCAAGCTAACGCAATAATATTCCATCTACGGATGGAATATGCATACTCTGGGAAGCTGAAATGTTTCTTATCACAGAAAATTGAAACAGGACACACAAATGTGTGTGTGTGTGTGTGTGTGTGTGTGTGTGTGTGTGTGTGTACTCCAGTGAACAGTCATCTGATTTAAATTATTGTATTTGATGCTGGGTATATGTGCTACTTTCACTTTTTTATTTATTTATTTATTTTTTTATTTATTCATTTATTTTCGCGGTTTCGTTTTTTTATAATCCGAAGAAGCGAGGTAGGTCCAGTAGAGAGGAAGATAAAATTAATAGTTTATACGGATCTCAATCTAATAATTGGAGACATAAACCCAATAGTGTATCGAATTTTATTTCTTTGCATTAATGTGTTGTGATTTAAATAAAAGATTTTACAACTGCTTGTTGTTTTATAATCGAAGCTTATTATTTAGATAAGCTCACTAAATTAACTAAATATCCTGTTGAGAGAATATATGGAGAGAGAGAGAAAGAGAGAGATAAGTTGGAGACTATCTCCCAATTTAACGAAAACGGATATACGTTACGTCCTACTGTATACAATGTAATTTATTACTAAGTTTGGCGGACCTACAAACAAGGTGGGAATGTTGTAGCACCAATGATTTTTTTCTTCAGACTTAATCATGTTTATTCATCGACTTCCCTGACAATCTTTCTCTCTCTTTCTCCCCCCCCCCACACACTCACACATACACACAAACACACAAACAGACACACACACACACACACACACACACACACACACATCACTGTTTTCCCATTTAAGCAGCCAAGATAACTGCATAGTTTGGGGGGAATCAGATTTTAAAGGATAAAAATCTTGATTTCTTAAAAACCAAAACCAAAACAACTGGATAAAATTTGTATATTATTTAAAGGCGTAAAGGTATTGAACGGGTCGTTTGGAGGCTTTATTTTGGACCAAGGTGAGAGGGTGCTGCATCTCTGATAGTGGCAACTCTGACAATGGGTGTGCACGGCAAAATCATGAATGACACACACACACAATTACACAGAGACATGCACCTCTCTTCTTTAAAAAGAAATGATACCTATATTTCATTCAATATGGCCAATAAGTTAAGGCATCGATTGCCCTATATTTTCGGAGATATTATATTGTTAGTGCTGTCCTTATCATCTTCGTCGTCATCCTTTGTAAATATCTTGAAAGTGTCCTATTATAATTAAATTTTACTCATTTATTTTCTACCTCCCATACAGAAGAGTAGCTGACGCAAAAAGTCTTACGTTTGATCTCATTCGATTGAAGGAAAATGACAGATTACCCCAACTCTAACAAGTTCTTATTGGTCAACAGCCGTCACGTGAAGACGTTATATGAGTTCACCCCAGGCAGTAGGAAAAAATATCACTGAGGTCTGAATACTTGGATGGGAGTGGGAATATCTTATGTGTGGAATATTGTATGGGTACGGCGTGGAATATCGTATTGGGTACGATGTGGAATATCTTATGGGTACGGTGTGGAATATATTATGGGTGGAATATTGTACGAGAATGGCGTGGAATATTGCATGGGAAAAGTGTGGAATATCATATGAGTACGGTGTGGAATATCTTATGGGTGAAATATTGTACGAGAATTGCGTGGAGTATTGTATGGGTACGGTATGGGATATATTATGGGTGGAATATTGTACGAGAATGGCGTGGAATATTGTATGGGTACGGTGTGGAATATCATATGAGTACGGTGTGGAATATATTATGGGTAGGACGTGGTTTTTTGTACTTCAAACTTTCGGGTGAGTGTGTACGCTGCGATCATAAAGACTTTTATTTTCATGTCACTTATATTTAGAAGGACATTATAGGCCACGTATAGCAAATCTTAGGTAGGTCATGTCACTAGTACTTAATAAAGATAAGCCATGTGAAGCCATGTTCGGTGCAAGAATACGTTAACTGGAGATATATATATATATATATATATATATATATATATATATATATATATATATATATATATATATATATATATATATTTATATATATATCGGTCTTTCTGTCTGTCTTTCTCTCGTGTGTAATTTACATTAGACTATTCATTTCATTTTAAAGATGCAATTAAAATACGTGAGCAATGTTTTCAAATTCTATTAAAGTTGTCACATGCCAAGCGTTCTTCTTCCAAATGTTCTCTTTCATGGTTTTGTCAGAATCTCGAGACGGAAATACCGCAAAACGTGTGTCTTCGTGTAATCCTGGATGATTTTAGTGATGCAGATGAAATTTACTTCCACCATGATAAGTACAATGAAGGCTTCACAACACGTGAGGACATCAAGCTCAAAGGAAAGGAAATATTAAATAAAGTAAGAAACAGAACTCATAATTACTGATGAAAGTACCAACTTTAATGTGTAAAGCAAGTAATCTAGTATGTGTTGCAAGCGATCTGTTATATGTAGCAAGTAATCTAGTATGTGTTGCAAGCAATCTAATATATGTATAGCAAGTAATATAATGTGTATAACAAGTAATATAGTATGTGTTGCAAGCAATCTTTTATGTGTAGCAAGTAATCTAAAACATCTGGCCAAAAATATATTATGTGTAGCAAGTAATCTAATGTGTATAGCAAGCAATTTAATGTGTATAGCAAGTAATCTATCTGGGAAATAAACTATTATATGTAGCAAGTAATCAAATGTATATAGCAAGTAATCTATATGACAAACAATATACCATGTGTAGCAAGTAATCTAATGTGTATAGAAAGTAATCTAGTATATGTGCAAACAATATATTATGTAGCAAATAATCTAATGTGTATAGCAAGTAATCCAATATATGTGGTAAACAATCTATTATGTGTAGCAAGTAATTCAATGTGCATAGCAAGTGATCTATGTGTCAGACAATATATTATGTGTGGCCAGTAATCGAATGTGTATAGCAAGTAATCTAATATATGCGGGAAAGAATCTAATATATGCGGGAAAGAATCTATTATGTGTAGCAAGTAATCTAATATGTATAGCAAGTAATATATGTGGCAGACAATCTACTATGTGTAGCAAGTAATCTAATGAGTATAGCAAGTAATCCAATATATGTGGTAAACAATCTAGTATGTGTAGCAAGTAATCTAATGTGTACAGCAAGTATTCTATGTGGCAGACAATCTACCATGTGTAGCAAGTAATCCAATGTAGATAGCAAGTAATCCAATATATGTGGTAAACAATTTATTATGTGTAGCAAGTGATCTAATGTGTATAGCAAGTAATCTAATGTGTATAGCAAGTAATCAATATATGTGGTAAACAATATATTATGTGTAGCAAGTAATCTAATGTCTATAGCAAGTAATCTAATATATGTGGCAGACAATATATTATATATAGCAGGTAATCTAATATGTCTGTCTAGTAAAGACAAGAAAATTAAAGATTAATTTCAACATACTATTTTTGTGGAAGAACTGAAACAGAGCACCAGCCTTTTTTTCTGCGATGTTGAGGAAATATTGAAAAGAATATGGCAATTCATAATATATCAACGTGGTTCAGTATTAAGCTACGTACATTCAAGGAATTCAGAAAAACTTGCTCTTGCTAAAACTGTGTAATGTACAAAGCAGTTATTCATTGACATTTGCACAAAAGCAAACAAACTCTCAAGTTTAACACGTGAAGTATTAATATTTTGAGCGATTGTAATGCGAGAGGGATGGCTAGCATTCACAGATTGGGAATTTTTAGTATTTATTTTTTGTTACATATCCACTATATGCTTTCTCATCTGGCATGACAACACTCTTGAAACTAACCTATTATAAATGCTCATTTTTATGAGTACAACCGATAATAATTTCTTTGCTTTTTTCAAATAAAAAAGAAGCTTTAAAGACTCCATATTTTGTAATGTTTTCTTTTTCAGATAGTTATACAATTTCAGTAAATTGCCCCGGATCACGTAACCCATTAATATTGGGGTGGCATGTTGTATCATTTCGTTTTGTGAGACGTTTCTATCACATTAATCCTACGGCATTTATTTCCCATATTCACGAGATCTTGACCAATGGGATGTTTCAGATAGGTTTCGTCCCTGCATTTGTGCAGCCTATCACAAGGTAGCAAGGTACATTTCTAATTCATAGCATTGCAGATATTTATTTTTCACTAACTGGGACATTTTAGACAAATTACAGTAGATTTAACTTACAAAATGCATCTAATGAGTCATCAAAAGCAGCCATGAATGGCAGGGGATGTTTGCATGAAATCGTGCCTGTGAACTTGGATTTGAACACATTGTCCCGATATGTGATGATGTTTTCCCTCCTCTTCTGTTCCCAGTCACTGAAGATATCCTTCACGTCCAAGTTGTGTTGATATCCACTATCTCGGCAGAGATCCATCACGTATTCTGTCTGGAAGTCGACTGCTTGAGCGATGGACGTCACACGTTCTAATTTCTGAGTCCATCTTTCTATATCTGCCTCCATCATCTCTTCGTCCGGCAAGGTCTTCTCGCCTAAAATGACGAGGCAAGCCCAAAAGCTCTGGATGTCAAACATGGTCATGGAGTAGAACTGATTCTGCATACCGATATACATCAACTTCTTGTTGCCAGTCTTGATCCAAACAATTCCCTTGTACAGATTTGGTGGATAGAATCTGTTTTCCGTTAGCAGACGGAGATTGTCTGGCAAGAAGCTGAAAGTGTGTTTGTACCCTGTACAGTAAATTATAGCATCCACTTCGGTCGAGGTACCATCCCTGAAGTAAACAGTTGGTCCCTCTATGCTCTCCAGAAGCGGTCGCTCTTGAATTTGTGCCGGCCATTTGAAACCCATGGGTCCCGATCTAGAGGAGCATACGATACTCTTAGCCCCAAATTTTATACATTGGAGTAAAATATCCTCAGCGGAGTAACTGGATCCTATCACTAGTAGTTGTTTCCCTTTGAACTCGCGCGCATCTCGGAAGTCATGACTGTGTAGGACCCTTCCAGGAAAGGTTTCAACCCCCTTAAAGTAGGGAATATTAGGGACAGAAAAATGTCCAGTGGCCACTACAATATGACTAAACTGCTCCTGGGGTAGGTCTTTTTCTTCAACTTGGTCCCTAGCCCAGACAGTGAAATTATCTTTGTCAGGATTGTAGACCACGTGTTTTACTATAGTATTGAGGCGAACAAACTTTCTTGCATTGACCGTCTTCCATCGCCCTATGGAAACATAAAGAAGATAACAGTAAACATAGTACTATCCATAAAAGGAATGGAAAACGAAAGAAAATATACGCCGAATAAAAAACTGCTTTAACTGAATAATCGAAAGATTGCTCAAAACATGCAAGATATCTAAAATGTCATATACCTGATCAGAACTATTTCATCTCCGGAAAAATAATACATTTTAATTCATTAAAGTTTGTTTAGAGAATTTCAATCGGGTTCACCTTGAAATTGCCTAGTTATTAAGAGATTACAAGGCGATTACTTTTTTAGTTAAAAAAATTAATGTTGGGTTTTCATTCTCTCTCTCTCTCTCTCTCTCTCTCTCTCTCTCTCGTAAAATTAGAATACCAAAGAGTTAACAATATAAACAATTTTTATCCATAACCAAATATTACAAGTAAGAACAACTGATCAATACAGAAAACAAAATTTCAATCTGATGGATTATTGTAACATTACGTCATTTTTCATAATTATCAGTAATATGTACAAGCACCAATCAAAACGTTTGACCACCATTGTTTTCTTGTCTTTCTTATATGTTTAAGCGTTTCAAATAAATGCTGGCTTTAAAACAATATGGTACAATAAAACTTTAATGGAGAAGGTTTGCAAAGAAAATAAATACTGAATAAAACAAATGGTTCATATAAAGTATTTAGTTAAATCAAGCATAGAATACAAAGGCACCGGCGAAGAAAATTCTGGGGAGGGGGGCAAACATGTAGTGGTCAGCCATTAAGTTTACGGATCTGGGCCAAAACATGTTCAGTGTTGAAATCGGGGGAGGGGAACACTTGCCATTATGTACCGGCGCCCATGATTGAATAATCAGATAATGATAAGTTGAAGAATCAATATCGTATGTACAAACGTGCGAGTTAGAGAATTACCACTCAAGTAATCCAAGATGACTTCACGGGGAAGAAATGACGGAATGGCTTTGCCAAAATGTCTGTCGAAAGTATAGTCCGGAAGCTCCATACATTCCTTGGGATTATTGGACCACAGATGATGATACATGCTGCCGTGTATAGGTTCTCCATGCTCATCCACACCTGAAAATTAGTGGTAGTAGTATTAGTAGTATCATGCTCTAGAGAAGTTTTTGTAGCTGTATATTTCCCATGGAATCATTTAAAACAACATGCTAAGAAAATATAATCGACATCTAATACGCATATCTGCAGATAGTGTAATTTTCCGAAAATGTATCTTCCATCTCCTGACCGTCAGGCGTTGTGCGTGAGATATAGGTGTTGCAGCACATAATCTGATGCAACTGCGCTAAGGGGAATTAGTCACCAGAGAGGGTTTTTCTTTTCTACATTTAATTAACTTCTAATACTCCTTCTTGTACATTCTGACTCCCTGCACTACTGACTGACTGATTTTGGATTAACGTCGGTTGCTGGCAAGAAGGAATTATGGAAATGGGTAAGCTGTTTACTTTTGACAAGGTTTGGAGTTTTAAGTTGCTTGTTTTCAAATTGCGCCACATTGTGCGACTGGATCTGATTGTTTGGGGCTTGTAATCACCTTATTACATCTAATGTTATGGACCAGATTTCAATCTATCTTTAACCAATCTTGCCTTGTATAATTGTCACTGGTCGCTATTGGCGCTGATAATAGTATGCAACCGGATGTGCTTAATATGGATATATAGGTGTTAATGGTAATTGAATCCCCCCTCCGGGTCAGAAACATTGAAAATTTCTCATTCCGTGTTTCCTATTTTGAACTTGACTGACTGGTATTGAAGTGAATCACAGGGCTCACTCTGTGTTGGAGCTCGCCCTTGAACTATATTAAGCTAATGTGTCACTGGCTAATATAACCAGACCCCCTACCTTTCCCCGTTAGAACTGTATTTAATGAAAGATGTTGCGTAACTAGGGACTTTGGGGATATCATGATTATTTGGAGTCAGGTGAGTTTCCTGAATGCAAATAATATCTCGTTTGTCTGCTGCCTTGTTTAGCTTGATGATTAATTTATCAGTCCCCGGCAGTTCCACTTTTAAATATGAGATTGCTTTCTGTCTTCCTTGTCAATTTTTGATATTAATACTTACTCGTTATGTTGAGGCGTAATTGTACCTGTTTGGTATCTATAATGTATGTGTTCAACAGATGGCTTAAACGTTTGCAAGCCTGTAAGACTGGAATATTGTCATCAACGATGAGTTTAAGGACGCCATCAAATAAATCTAAAATATGTGAGACAAAGTTAAATATTGATAAAGACGACTCCAGACTCTCGCAAGTTGTATTCTCTGTTTGGATAAAAACGTCTTTGTAGTTATCTGCGTTCTCTCTTCTGACTCTTGATGTTTTGTCCTATTATAGTTTCTTCTTTGTGGTTGATCCTTGTTGCATGTGCTTACTCAAGTTGATGAATTGGTTGTACCTTTCGTTTCTTCCTGTTGTTCCTCATTTGTCCTTGATCTATGTATTTCCTGTATATTTATTATTTAACCTTTGGTTGCTTTTCCCTATCCTGTTACTACTGCTGATCCTGTTATTGTTATTATCGCTGTTTTCACTGTAACCGTTATTGTTATCGCTGTTATTATTGCTGTTCTTGTTACTATTGCTCTAGCAACTGTCTATCATATTACCTTTGCGGTTATTGTTATCCTTGCTGTTGTTCGTTGGTGATGATATCTTTGGATCTTCTGTTTCTTTGGTTTCCTGAATATTTCTACTGTTTAGAACTCAGTCGCCCGTTGACATTATTATCGTTGGATTGGTATTTATGGTCCTGGTACTCTTCTTTGAGGGCTTAGTCTTTTACTGTGTGTCTTTGGCTCTGTTGTAATTTAGGTGGTGTTTAGTCATAACGTTGACTATTTTGAATCATCTTATGGAGATGCGGCAATCCCATGACTTCGGCTGGTGAGGTCCTAAGCAGTTGATGCATTTTTGTCCATCTTAATTGCATTTTCCAGTATGATTGCCTCCGCATTTTCCACATGTGGGTCTGTAACTACTCCTGACTGTTTAGTATCCCCACCACTTGCACCTACTGCAGAATCTGGGTTTGGTTTTGTATTCCTCAAGTTGGTATGATTTTCCACACTGGCCTAGCCTTGCTAATAGGAGAGTGGATCTAAATTCGAATGCTGCTACGTTCGATTCGTAGCCATTCCTATTGAGTAGGCGGTACGCTTTGGAGACGATGGTTCAATAGTATCTGAGTTCTTCTGTTATCTGGATATTGTCCATATTCAGGGATATTCCTTTTAGCTTGAGGACCTTCTTGAATTTCATTGGGGATTCGGTGTTCCCGGTTGTGATTGCTGGTTTGTTTTGGTTTTCTCAAATGTTTTTATTTCCTGTGTTATCAAGCTGAATGTCTACTTAATGTTACTTCTTCGTCCGATTCGTCTAAGTTGCATTAGTTTTGCTGTTGTTACAACAGAGGATGATATAATTGGCTTTTGGGTTCTAATTATTCTTAGTTCTCCCCGATATTGCTGGTGTTGTTGAGTTGTAGGTCTCTGTTGGTGATGAAAATAGTCAACTCATTAGGATGATAGTTGCGTTTAGTTTTCGTCCCTGGACTCGCCTTCACATGGTTGAAAATGTTCCTACTGTTCAATTTAAATTTCAATTTGGTGAACTAAGCGTACATAATTCTTCCAAAAATTACCCAAAAACGATATGAGTCAAAGTGACTATTGAATTTTGTTGCCAATGTTAGGATATAAATTAAACAAATTCAAAAACATTTGGACGGTGAACAAAGGAACTAATTAGTGTATTAGAGTATTATCAGGTCGGGTTTTCAAGCCAAACTGATTCAGTTTGTTAATAGTCCTAAGAAGGGCTTTTAAGACGACAGTCCAAAAGTTTGGTAGTGGTCTTCTTATTTAATCTTTGCTGCACTCCGTGGTTTTCTGTGAACCACTGTTACGGGAATGCCTCAAACCCTTGAAGATATGGGTAAGCTGTTCTGCGACTTCAATAAGGGTGGTCAGGGAATATTGTTGGTACACTTCCTCATAATACTGCGTGAGAATACGTACCCCTAATTGTCATTGCTGAGGTCTTGGCTTCCTTGTTTTTAACTGACTCCAGGCTAAGTACTTCACCGCACTTACAAAGTGGTGGGCCTTCTTAGAGTTATGAAGTGCTTGCTCTAGGGCAAGATCCATAAGCCGTTTCCGGTCGGGATAGTTTTCATCTTCCTCAACTATATTCTCTGTCTCACCTTCATCTTCATCCTCCTCTTCATCTCTATCTTGTTGAGCTGGAGAATGTACTTCTGCTTCTGGTTTAACCATGGCTTCAGCTTCTGCTTGGGCACACTCTCAAACTTTTGTAATGTCGAGTTTGAGCCTCCGTGTCCCTCATGTTGTCTTGCCTTGATTTGGTCTGGGTTGCCACGGAGGTTTTAGTCAGATGGTGGAGTGTTCTGTGATTCTTCGTGTATTGCATGAAGGTCCAGGCGTCATAGCTGAGTTGTTATTAGCCCTCAGAAGCGCTGCTATCCTCCTCTTTTTACGTTTCCTATTACTGTTTCTTGTATAGTCTCACCGCTATCTCCAGTCCGACGATATCTTGAACCACTTCCTCACTCGTTTCTTCCCATATTGAATCTCAGGCTCCAACTTGTAGATTGAGCCTTACATAGGGCCCTAATGGCTCGTAGTGCCGCGGTAGGTATCACTTTATACGCTGCCGGTGTAGTGTTAAATTTTGACCCTCGTTGAATTCTGACCCGTCGGGTCATTTTTCAACGACCGTGATCAAAATTTCACGTTAAAATCTGACCCTTTTTTAAATGTCCTGTTAAATAACGACCCAGATGTAGTATCACATTTTGACCCTCGTTGAATTCTGACCCGGTCGGTAATTTTTCAACGTGATTATATATATATATATATATATATATATATATATATATATATATATATATATATATATATATATATATATATATATATTTAAGTTGGTTCCCTATCTTTAAATCTGGGTAGCCTCTATCTATTTGTCCTGATTCCTATTTATGTTGTTTATTATTATGATGTTTTTATTTTTAGGTATTAATATGTGTTTTCCCTATTTGTGGCTAATTGGTCAGATTACTTCTAGTCCCAGATAGTTATCCTTGCCGATTACTCGAACCTTCTAAGAGGGATCAAGGACATCTGATCTGGTTGGTCCCTATTGCGTTTTCTTTATTTTATTTTGTATTGTTATGTCAATGGATATGAATAGTTATTAATTTTTTTATATAGTATTTTTATAGTATTTTTGTATGATAAAATTGTTTTTTTTTTATTTAAAAAAAATAGGTTTTGATATATAGTTTAATTGTGCCCTATGGGAAGTTAATTGATCAGAATTATTTTAGTCCCAGATAGATATCCTTGTCGATTAATCGAACCTTCTAAGAGGGTTCAAGGACATCTAATCTGGTTGGTCCCTATTGAGTTTTCCTTATTTTACTGATATTGATATATCGATGATTGGCTATTATATTTTATTTATCTAAACCTGTTTTACGTAAGTAGGCTATTATATTTGCATAGGTACTAGTCAGGTTAGGGTTGGATTTGTTTAGGATTTCTGGGAAGGTAACTGGGGATCCTATTTTATTTTGATCTGTTTTGCATATCTCCTTTTTTTTTAAATTTAAGGCATACATTGAATATGTGCGGTAGGTCCTCAGGCACCCGGCAATAATAGCAATTAGGATTGTGTGGGAATGGTCCTATGTGCTTGTCATAACTGGTAGCCAGTTTGGTTTGACCTGTATCTATTCTGTTAGCTATCTTTTGATCTTTACTTTGGAGTACGGGTGGTTTACTGTTTCTTTTGACTTCATTAATGATGTTGTAAAGTTTCCTACCTTGGGTACTGTCATTCCATTTTTTTTGCTGATATTTTTTTTTGTCATTAATGATGTTGTTAGGCTGTATATTTCGCTAACACTGTAGTCTAATTGGACGTGGCTATTTCGTTAAGTTTTTGTTTAGCTATTGAATCTGCTAGGTCATTGCCTGGTATATTTATATGGACTGGAATCCATAGGAATTCTATGTGCTGTTTATTGTTGTTTAAGCTTTTTAGCGTTAAGTTGGTTTGTTTCAGAACATTTTCTCCGTATCTGGTATTGTTGTTAAGTATTGAGGAGATGACGCTAAGTGAGTCGCTTATAATTACTGTCATCGGAGTGTTGTTAGTCTCGACCCATTTAAGTGCTTCTTTTATGGCCCAGAATTCTGCCGTATATATTGAGCAGTGGTCGGGTAGTCTATGTCCTACTTTGATGTTTAATTCAGGGATGACAAATGCGGCTGCCGTTTTGTCTGGTCCTTTAGGTTTTGATCCATCAGTGTATATCTTAAGGAAATTTGCGTAGGTGGTGTTAATTTCTTCTGTTGCCATGGTGTGTAATTGATGTTCTTGATCCTTTTTATTGTTATATTTGGTGAGGGAGATATCGATTTTTGGCTCTTCGTTGGTCCAAGGTTCGGTTCCGAAGTGCTTGTTTGTTTTATGTTTGAGGTTTCCAATGTAGAGTTGTTCTATAAGTTCGTTCACTAATTTCCCTGTAGGGGTTAGGTGTTGCAGTTTATTGAAAAATGGTTTGTCACATTGTTCTATCGCTATTCTAGTGGGGTGGGAATTTGGGTGGGATGTTAATCTGGCTGCGTATCTTAGAATCAGTTCTTGTGGTCGGAGACAGAGCGGGAGTTCTCCGGTTAGTACTAGGAGTTCTGCTAGAGAAGTTGATTGTAGCGCGCCAGTGATTGTAATGAGGGCTTTTCTTTGTATATTGTCTAGTTTTTTAAGATGCTGTTTAGGTGCTGAGTTGTATATTTGGCATCCGTAGTCTAGTTTGGATCTAATCAGTGCCCTGTATAGGGTTAGCAGTGTTTCTTGATTGGATCCCCTTTCGGTCCCTTTAAGGTTTTTGAGGAGGTTGATGTCCCTATTACATCTTTTAATTAATTCTTTGATGTGGTGTCCCCAGCTTAAGTGCTCATCGTAATACATTCCCAGGAATCGTGCAAATTTTTCGTACTTAATTTCATGATTTTGTATTGTCAGTGTAGGGAGATGTTTGTTTATTTTACGTTTTAGGGTAAATATTACGGCTATAGTTTTTCGTGTGCTAGTTTGAAACCCCGTTTGTCAGCCCACTTTCCTATGTTGTTTAAGCTATCTTGTAAGTCTTTAATTATATTGTGGTTGGAGAGGTTTCCCGCTCTCCATATTCCACTATCGTCCGCAAATTGCGATATTTCAGTTAGGTCAGATGCCAAGTTCTTATCTAGGTCATTGATCATGAGGTTGAACAGAGAGGGATTGAGTACACTCCCTTGTGGAGTTCCGTTTTCTAAGGGTTATAAATCAGAGTGAGTGTCACCGACTCTGGTTATTATCTTGCGGTTCGTTAGGAAGTATTCGATGAAGTTGTACATTCGTCCTGTTATGGCGTGGTGATTTAATTTCGCTAATAAGCATTTAGTCCACACTAGGTCGAATGCCTTTTCAATATCTATGAATACCGCTATGAGGTTCCTGTCTGATTTCCTTTTGGAATGTTGAATAAGTAATTATTAGTAGAAAAAACTGAGTGTTTCTTTTAGGTCCGAGCGTTTTTTTTTTTTTTTTTGTTTTTTTTTTTGTAATCATATAGGTAATGTAAGATTTGGGTCTTAGGGTATGTTTTCCTTCACGTCCGTGCTTCAAGTATATACGGAAACACTCGTCAGTCTGGCTACCCATTGTCGACGAGACATCAGTGGAGAATGAGTAGCAGAATAAGCAAACTGTTGGAACTCCAGATGCACCTGTAATATGCCAGGCGCCTCCTGAATGAGCTGGCAGCGGAGGCCATTGTAGAAGAAGGAAGAATGAAAGAGGATGAGGAGCAGAGAAGAAAGAAAGAAGAGGAGGAAAAGAAGAGAGGGATCAGGTCTCACCTTATGATGAGACCTAAGTGTGAGGTGAAACCTGAGGCGAGGACGCCTCCACAAACAACAGTAACAGTACCACAACGTCAACCACAGCCACAGACTCTTCCACCAGTAGTACAATTACCTGTGGTTCGCTCATCTGAAAGCTTGGAAGAAGAAATAAGGAGGCCACAACATCCTAGACTGCGACACAGAAGAAGAGAGAGGGAAGTTTAGATTATCCCAGAGACAGAAGATTATGATGCTGAGGCTAATCATCAAGCCTCTGCACTCCCATCTACTACAGTCAACTTGGATAATTACTGGAGCAGAAGATGTGTTTGTGGAGCAGGACCTGGAAAGTGCCATTACTAACAGGTGTTTGTGAAGTTCCAAAAAACAGCCCTTTTCAGGGCTAACCAAAAACTCTAGAAAAAAAAAAAACATTATTCAATTTGCCAATGTGAGAATGTGGAGTAGTGTTTATATAAACACTCCCTCCTTTCCTGGTGTAATTGTGTGTGTGTGTGTGTGTGTGTGTGTGTGTTTGTAAGCGCTCACGTACGTTTGTGTGGATGATATATTATTGGGTCTTGTAAGCGCTGAAGTACGTTTGTGTAGATAGTAGAGAGTATGGTTTTTTAAACCTTCACGTGTATGGATAGTATGTTAAGGTTATGTTTTTAGCTTCTCCCGTGTGTGGATGGTAGATTTTGGGGTTTGATTTGGCATCTCTGCGTGGTAGTAAATGGTGGGTTTGTTTCTGCTTCTTGACGTGTGTGAATGGTAAATTTTGGGTCTGATTTGGCTTCTTCTCGTGTGTGGATAGTATATTGTGGTTATGTTTTGGCTTCTCAGCGTGTGTGGATAGTATATTATGGTTATGTTTCTGCTTCTCCGTGTGTGGATAGTAGATAGTGGTTATGTTTTTAGCTTCTCCCGTGTGTGGATGGTATATTTTGGGGTTTGATTTGGCATCTCTGCGTGTGTGGATAGTAAATGGTGGGTTTGTTTCTGCTTCTTGGCGTGTGTAGATGGTAGATATTGGGGTTTGATTTGGCATCTCTACATGTGTGGATAGTATATAATGTGGTTAGGTTTTGTCTTATTACCTTTGTGTGAATAGTAGATAATATGAGAAGACAAAAGTAGGGAATGTTTTCCTTCACCGTCGTGCTTTAGATATAAATGTAAAAAAGGCCCGTCATTCGCGCCCTTCTGCGGAATAAGCGAAAAGAAGATGGTAGCAGTATCTGACTTGTTTAACCATTTGAAGGAGAGTTGGTATTGGATGATAGATCCAGAGTATGTAGTGGAAAGACCTGAAAGAGAATGGAAGTTCCCAGGCAGCTTGGACTTTGCAAACAATCTGAAAATAGCCAGGGAGAACATGGAAGGGATGATAGAAGAAGAGGTAAAGAAGATGAGAGGTTTCATCTCGCCTGAATATGTAAGAGTCGGAACATTGAAGCAGTCTCTTGAAATTGTTATCAAAGTCAGGTATTTTTTGGTTGATATCTTCAATTTGACAGAGTGGGCTTTTGTCAAAAGGGGACGGGACCAAGTCCATAAAGCAGAAGAAATGATGAAAAGGGTCTTGGAAGAAGAAGTCAAGAACGTTAAAGACACATGGACAAAAGATAGGAAAGAACAAGAGAACAGAAAGAAAAAAGAAGCATTTGAGAGAATGAACAAAAACTGGATGAATGTCCAGGAGAAATGTAGAGCGATAGGTCATCCAGACTGGATTCCTGAGTCGGAACAGAAAAAGAAAGGAATACTGGGAAAATTTAGGAGATGGGTAAAGAAATGGAGAAAGTAGAAGAAGAAAAAGCAGAAGAACCAAATGACTTTCATGCCTAACCCTCCCAAAAAATTATTTTTTAAATGTGGTATCAGTGTTTATAATCCACGATATATTCCCATGTTTATTTCCCCTTGACGCTAGGCAGGCCCATGATATATTCCTATGTTAATTTTCCCTTGACGCTATACAGGCCCAGGCTGTACTTCAAAGTACTTGTCGCAATATCGTCCCACGGGACCTTGTAATGGTAATTCCCATTGTCGCTATAACTCTTGTCGCCATATCGTCCCAGGGTGGTTTGTAATGCTAATTCCCATTATCGCCATATCGTCCCACTATACTACTCTGATGTCTTTCTTTAAATGTTTGTCTACATCTGAAAGTGTTCTACAGGCGTAGGCAATAATCATTCCATTATTAGTTAATAATGTGCCTAGACCGACAGGAATTGCATGTACAAGTAATTGCGTTTCCTTATTAGGATCGAATTACGCTATTATTGCGTTATTTTATTAAATTCTGTTTGAGATTTTCAAACGCTTTATCGTTTTTCACTCCATTCTCATGGTTGATTTTGTTTTGTTAAGGCTCGAAGAGGGTCATTGATTGTTTGATGGAACGCAGCAGGCGAAGTACAAACAAAATTACATTATATCCATTTCAAATATGGAAGATAACTATATTCATAATTTCATTGCTACATGTACTGCATTACATTGCCTTTGTTGATTTTATACATATAAGCATTTCCTTATTGACGATTCATAAGCCCATGTATGAAATAACTTAAAACAATATCCGTTAAAAAATGACCCGGAAATCTGATCAAAATTCAACGCTGCGATCAGTTTTCAACGACTGCGAAAATCAAAATTCAACGTTATGAACTGACCCTGGGTCAACTTTCAACGTTAAAAGCAGACCCGGAGGGTCAGAATTCAACGAGGGTCAAAATTTAACACTACACCGGCCATATTGGGGCTACGCTTTGTTTTGCAGTGCTTGCTTCTACCGCGGCGTGCACGCTGACTTTTACTCCACGCGAATATCACTTCACTACTCATCTTGAATTAACATCGCTTTCGCACTCTTGTACATTTGCGACGAGTTAATTCCCACAAAGTGGGATATTTCATTAATTGTACGGGAGGGAATTCGAGGTATACTTCTTAATACAGTCGTATATTCGGGGCAATGAAGCCTAAAGCGACTGTATAATTTAATGAGTGGGAATCGTACCAACACACACTCATAATAATACTGTATCCTCTTGCATTACGAGACGTCAGGCGTGATTGGACACAGCCCTTGCGATGTCACTCCGGTTCCGTTCTTACATGCTCTTCGGAGCACCTGATGACTAGACGAATGGGAATCGGCCCACACACTCGTCTTTGGAAGTACGAGCTGGGAAAACTACAAACATCGACCAGAACGCTGAACGCCTTAAGGTCGTACTTATTGTCAAATCTACCCCAGTTATCATAATAGTGGTCTTTATTGCCAATAATGTGTACAATTAGGCCAATCAAATATAGTTAATAACATTCTTTACTGAATCATTCAAGTTTGAATTTGGTGTACAAAGTGTACACCAATTCCAAAAATTAACCAATCGTTGAATATTCACTGCACTATGAGCCTAGTTTATAAAGGATCCTAGCGGACTTCAGTGAAAGCATTCCCTGAAGACATTTTACTTTTTCAAGAAGTGAACTTATGGTCTGATTGTGCTAACTGCAGACCCCTTTTCTAACCCTTGTCTACATATCAAAATGCACAAAACTTATGTTGTATAACAAAATTATAGCTACTATCCACACATACTCCTTTGCAACATCTACGATGTATCGGAATTTCCTAAATTGTTACGTTAAGAAGGAAATTACTTCTAAAATGTATCTTTATGAGCTAATTAATTCCTAATTAAACTGTAACTATCAAACTCTACTTATGCCGTTGTAAGTCTATAAACACACAACCCAACAAATATGACGGCTTTGTTTCATTGACCAGTCAGACTAAACTGTAAGATGACCCCACTTGGGCCTGAGTGGTTAAAGATAGCACTATATTTAACAGGAATCACAGCCACTAATTTTAACTGTGAATAAAAATGAACTCCTTTATCATAGACATACAATTAATAAATTTAACAAGAGAATGTAGAGAATCATATACAAATGTATATTCTCTTTAAAACCTATATAAAAATCTTACTTCCTTAAATAACTAAACTTAGTCCTATAATATAGGACAGTAAACATGTTGTTATATTGATATTAGATGGTCTTAATGACACTTCCGTAGATAGTAGTTCTATGTGTAAAAACAACACACAGAAAAACTTATGCTGGTCACACTATCTTTTATGCAATAAAAAAGTTTTTAGCATTTCCATATTTATTTATTCAAATCCCAGCGTGATCGATGTTCATAATTATATGAATATTTGATAATGAATTGATGTTTGATAAACATTTAATATAAATGTGTTGCGTGGAAGGAAGTGTCCTTTATATTAAATACACAGCATATATTCATCAATTCTAACAAAATGCTTTTTCGTATTGATGGCAATTGCTCAACTCACCACATTAGGCATCGATGCCAAACAAATTGCTCAACTCACCACATTAGGCATCGATGCCAAACAAATTGTTAACATTCTTGCTACTTAACTGGATTTCTCTTACAGAGGTGATATTTTGGTAACATATACCATGAATCCTGTCCAAGATATACGCAAACAAGACGTGCGGGCAAGGATTGCCCTAATCCACAAATTACAAAAAAAGGATTAGGATTTTTTGGATCTTTTTAACGTAGCTTTAACAATTTCTCAGTCATATCGCTACGATGTCTACAGTGTGGCAGTTTATAGTGATGTTTTGCACTGGGGCATCATGCCGCAGCATGATGTCCCACCCAGTCACATTATCCTGCCACCAGGCCGACCAGTCCTAACACTAACCTCTTAATGCTGAGCGCCAAGCGAGGCAGCTGTTAGTACCATTTTTGTAAGTCTTTGGCATGACTCGGCCGGGGATTGAACCCACGACCTCCCGCATCCGAGGCGGACGCTCTAAACACTAGGCCACCGGAGCGGTTCCCTACAAACAAAAATTTCCGAGATATGCTACGGACGCCCCAAAACAGATCCCAAACAAGAAAATGAGGTATTGGTAGGAGACATTTCTGATGACGGAGAGAGCAGACATATGAGAAGACGGAAGACATATAGATGAAAATGAAATAGAATGATAGAAACTAATGAACAAATCCTCCTTGCTTCTCGCTTAATCTAAAGGACGACGTTCGGTTGTGGGAGCTGCTTTTACTAGTTTAAGACCCTGCATAGAAACAAATATAATATAAAGAATAGTTAAGAAATAGAAGTAACAGGTCTAGACACGATGAGTTGGGAATTTTCATCGTAGTGCGCAATGTAATAAAAAAATCGGTTAAAAGATGCATATAGAGAATAATAATTGGAAGTTGCATATACATACAACTATATAATACAAATAATAGCATTACTTTGGACACATTTTATGTAATAGGTAAGAAAAAAATGCCATATTTAAAAATTGAAGATCTCAGACCATTGGAAACTCAATAAATATATTTTTGCATAATGAGAAATATGTACAAAAATGTAATACATAAAATTTTCAAAAATAATTTTGAGCAAGAACGGTCAAATGTTATCAAAAAATGGGACACACTAGGATTATAATTCAATAATGCAACCCAAACGTATCGCACCTACAAAGAGAAGCAAAACGAAATAAAAACTAATGTGCTTTAATATTAAATAATGAATAAAGAAGTCAAAGATGAAGAATAAACCCTTATATTATTATTTGTGTTAATAATATTGATTCTGCCTACTATTATCAGCATTCTTCTATAAGAATCCAGGAATAACACTATCTGTTCTGTCTGGTGTTTATTTATAATTCTCTCTCTCTCTCTCTCTCCCTCCCTCCCTCCCTCTCTCTCTCTCTCTCTCTCTCTCTCTCTCTCTCTCTCTATATATATATATATATATATATATATATATATATATGTGTGTGTGTGTGTGTGTGTGTGTGTGTGTGTATGCTTAAAAATAGTAGACAGAATTAATATAATATTTTAATACAAATGATACTATCATACAGGTTATAGAATTTTTAATTCGTGTTCTACGGAGATTCGAAGGCAGGTCCGCGAGTAAACGGCACCCATCGCATTGCCTGCACAGACGAGCCCATATTTTCTCACGACTAAGCACAGATCACCAAAACATGATGTTACTCAGTCGGTGTTATATGCACTCGTGTGTAGCAGACACACTCGCATGACGACCTAGTAATTAATTCTCATGTATCTACACAGTCATTCCGGATGGAGACTAATTTTAAAGATGCAGTTATAAAGGTCAGACAGTTCGTTACAAAATAGCGGATGTTGCAAGTTAGAGATTATGCCATCGTGGGGTAGACTAGAAAGTCCATATCTCATTTCCTCGGACTAAACATGGCTATTGCTGTCTATCGGTTGTACTGTACAGAATTCATTATAATTAAAATCTGATACCCGGCCTTCTTTCCTACGTTCGTAACGAGTTGAAGTGGGCATGGTACCGGCCTACTGATACATGGGTGCATAACAGCCGTTCTGGGTCTGCCCAGTTTGTCCATATACAGAGACTATAAGCAGACAGCGTCTCAGAGGAATATCCAAAAGTAGGAACATTACCATGGAAACTTTCCATAATGAATCAAATCACATTGGATATAGCATGCGCATACTATTGCAACTCTTAAATACGATTGTCATGCATACTTAGGGTAAATAAAGTTCTTACATATTTAAGTTCTTATTCCTTCTTTGTTTACTTCTACCTTAAGGTAAACAACGCGTAATACATTTGAAAGAGTAAACCCTTAGCAACTGTACAAATAAGTAATACACAAATATATTAGAAAATCGGAACAGATCAAAGGGGCGAAAAGTAAAGTTGTCTGGAAAAGATCACAGTTAAATTATTAAAAAAAGAAATGCTAGGAAATTCGACAAAGGGATGCAAATGGTCGATAGGAGTAGAAACCTATGCAAATCTAAATTAAATACATCAAAGGCTACAGGGACAGAAAATGGAAACCTTTGACAGGGATCTATGTCATATGGAGAAAAAAAATCACTGCAATCAAAATAGTTCAGTAAAATTCATTTAGCATTTCAAAAGCATTTACACTTAATACATACATAAACTGGGGGTGGGGGATTACTAAACATAATAAGTCTTACATATTCGGACCATGGGGAGGGAGGAAGTTAACGACGAAGCTTGTTAGCTTCCGCGAAGGTAAGGATCTGAGGTGTACACGATAAAATAATTGTCGCAATCTAGAGCTCCAGTAAATCAACACATACAAAGATATATAAAGATATATAGGCTATGCATGGCGGCCATTATATATGTTCGAGGAAGAACCCGGGAGAACCCGGGGGAAAACGACTGACCAACACGAAACTATTGCCATGCTTTCTCACATACCCACATTGGCCGAGTCTGAGACTTGAACCAACCCTGACAGAGGTGAAATGTGAGGGATCTGTACAGGCGAGCATTTAGACCAATCGGTCACCAGGGCTCCTTGAACTGAAGATACGGAAATGTTATAAAAAATATTATGAGACCTGAAATACCATATCGGACAATGTCAGTTATACAAAAACCAGTAATAATGCATTAGCTACCTTCCAATATGATTTTAAAATGGGTAAAAGTAAAACGTAAGAAAAGTGCTTGAAAGTTTTAAAAGAAATTTAAATCAGTCTATTTTCAAACTCATTATTTTCATAGCGTTTCATCAGCGTAGTAATTATGGCTGATAAGAAAAAGGGAGTTGTCTTCATAAAAGATTCTAAAGGGTTAACAAGATGTCGCCAGTCTACTGACTGTATCTGAATATTATGAATTTCTACTCGCACTATATTTACAAAACTTCAGCTTACCCGTTCTCCAATCAAAATTCCACAGTCCTCCACAGTCCGATTGTTTCTCGTAGCAGACGACATCGGGAATATGTTTCCCCTGTTCCTTTATCTTGGCTAAGTTGTACAGCATTGACATACCGCTGGGACCCGCCCCAATCAAACATATCCTCGTCATCTCCTTGGAAAAAGCCATGTATCCTTAAATGAAGGAGAGTATGGTTTTTTTAAAACAGATAAGAACGATTGATGATACTTTTGCTAAATGAATATAAACCGAAACGATCCTGGCGTGCACATCCGAACACCAGTCCAAAGTTTTCCGAAAGTATTTCTAAAAGTTACTCATTCGCATAATACTCCTCGGACAGATCCCAAGAATTTGGATAGTTTCCATCCATGGTAATATCACTTCCCAGCTCAATGTCCCTCTGCATTTCTAGAACGAAAGATATGCCCTAGCATAAGAAAATCATATGTAAAAGGTGTTCCATAGAAATTGTTTGGGTTTTTTACCCTTACTTCATATGTCTATGATGTTAACGTTTTTAAAAGTACGGTCCATTATTTTGTTCTTAAATTGCAAAATCTTTAAAATTATAAAATGCAGTTCCATCATTCTTTGAAAGTGAACAAATTAGAAACCGGTAGCAGATATGAACGTAGTCAAAGTCTGGTCATAAAACCGGTTAACAAGTTTATTTGTTGCTGATAAAACCAACAAAGCCCTACCAACAATGCTTTTTATATATTGAAATGCATATAAACATGACACTAATTACTACGTTACATGCGCCTGCATTAATTGCCTTTTGTAAGGACACTATGTCGATTAATAGTCCTGATGAAGTCCGTAGTTAATACCAGCCGGAGATATGTGTTGAGTTATGACGAAAGCAGAGGGCAAATCAACTGGGGTGTCGTATTACCATGGATACAACTATCCAAACTTGTGTGACCCACCTTAAGAGCATTAAGACATTTGAGTGTGAAATTTTTAAATCAGACTTAAGCTTAAGTCTGTCGTCTGTCAGATCATTATCTCCACATTCAAGTACATATCAGAAGCTTAAGTATGTCAGATCGTTATCTCCACATTCAAGTACATATCAGAAGCTTAAGTCTGTCAGATCATTATTTCCGCATTCAAGTACATATCAAAATCTTAAGTCTGTCAGATTATTATCTCCACATTCAAGTACATATCAGAAGTTTAAGTCTGTCAGGTCATTATCTCCACATTCAAGTACGTATCAGAAGCTTAAGTCTGTCAGGTCATAATCTCCACATTCAAGTACATATCAGAAACTTAAGTCTGTCAGGTCATTATCTCCACATTCAAGTACATATCAGAAGCTTAAGTCTGTTAGATCATTATCTCCACATTCAAGTACGTGTCAAAAGCTTAAGTCTGTCAGATCATTTGACTCCACATTCAAGTACATATCAAAAGCTTAAGTCTGTCAGATCATTTGACTCCACATTCAAGTACATATCAAAAGCTTAAGTCTGTCAGATCATTTGACTCCACATTCAAGTACGTACCAAAAGCTAAATTCTGCTGGTGAAAATCTATCGCTTATGAATCCTTTTTCTTTCATATTGAATTTTCATATACAGGAACCTGCTGTTAAAGGAAAAACATTTAATAATCCATCGTTTGAGCTAGTTTACCGCGTAAAAATATTGTAGTTGGATTAAGTTGTGTCAGTAGGGAGACCGGTTCATTTCTGTGAACAACGGTGAGTTTATTTACTTTTAATAGTTAGCATTGAAACCATATATATATACTTTATTACGACTATGCACACATCACCAAAAATGATGCTACTTAATCTGTGTTATTCGCACTCGTGGAATATGGGCTGGTGTTTGCAGGCAAGGAGATGGGTGCCTTTTATTAGCGGACCTGGGTTCGAATCTTCGTAGATTACGAATTAAAAATTCTCTAATTTGTATAGTCATGTGACTCGGAATGCAAATGGCCAGATCCAGGGCAAATTTCAGCAACGACGTACTTTCGTCTCGTCTGTCAGCGGATTAAAGACATGTCGAACGCTATGCTCACGATCTTTGAGAAAATAAATCATATTCCTATCGATTTCATGCAGGTATATCTCGATGAAAGGTCCTTCAAGTTTGCTGGGTCGGCTAGAAAGCGGCTACCCTATGCCGACACCAAATGGTGTCGGCGAAATCCAACTTTTCGATAGGGACTGCGCTCTGACCCTGCATCCCAACATAAATGTCCAAATATCAAAAATGGGGTGGCAAGGGTCAGAGGAAACTCGAACTAAGTACTTCTATACACGTGGGGCAGCAGCAGAGGGGGCGAACCCACCTCATTTTATAAGCGTTATTTTGGTAAACTAACCCTTATTACAAAAACGAAAGAAAAAAGCGTGAAACCGAGGCCTCTAACTTTCCGAGAGTGAGTCTCTCTACGGGGTTCGGGTATACACGTGAGTTTTACTACGATGATGCATTATCGAGGTCGCGTCCTCGTTGCTGCTATTAATTAAAAATTGTTATATCAAATAATGGTTCGTCCGGAATCTTATACTGCCCGGTTAGCTCGAGAGTGACTAAAAAGCAATTAAGAAATTTCTCCCCGTGAGAGATTCTTTCAGAAAAAACCTACAAGAACGGCAAGAAGCACAAGTTGAATACGCAAAAGGTACAGAACAGTTATTTAAACCTGTTACTAAAGTTACTGAAAAAGTCGTAACGGCTGTTAAGGAGGATCTCCTTCCAGTATCAAAACAGACCGCTGAACAAACTGAAAAAATAGCAGCGAGAACTAAGAAAACAAACAAGATTTTACGAGAACTTCCAACTGAAAAAACTGCAGCTCAACCTCCATCTGCCGATGAAGAAATACTTGAAGGTATTGGCAAAATTCGTACTGAAGTCGCCGACGTGAGAAAAGAACTTGCACCTAAACCAATAAGAGAAAACATTAAATTGATTAAAAAATTGAAGGAAGGTTTTGTCAAAGATATTAGAAATATTAAAACTGAAAAATTACCTGAAAAAATATTAACTAGTGTGTTTCATAAATCTAGTATTTTAAAGCCCTGTTATGAACGTGTAAGTGATGATAATCTTATTAAATGGATATATCGCATATATAAAAACAAACAACAAGCCAGAGATGATGATTTAGAATACAGAAGTCTTGATGCAGAAGTAAAAAGACTTTATGAAGAGAAACTGAAACAACTTCACCAACAGCAGGAACTACAACCCCTTCACCAGGAACCTTCATATCAACCTCCTCCACCGCAGCAACAATCTTCTTCATCGCAGCAAAAGTTGATGTCGGACGTTGAAAGGTCTATAGAGTTTCTTAGAAAAACAAAAGTAGAAAGATCACCCTTAAGACTCTTTGAGAAAAGGGCGGAAACAACAACTGAGGAAGAAGGAGCAACGGGAAGTGGTTTTGGAAGTGGTCTTGTTTGTCCTAACAATATTCTCGATGACGTGCAACGGTTAGAAGTTCTAATAGGAGGAGCGCGTGCTGGTAATAATTCTCCGGAAATAATTAATGAAGCAGCTGATATTTGGCAGCGATTGTTCGCAGGTGGTATCATGGATATTAGCGTTTACCGAGAACTTATTGATGAACTAGTTGATTGACTATCACAGTGATTAGATAAATGGCAAGTAAAATAAGATGATTATACACAACAGTCAACATGGACCTGTAATGATCAGAGCAGTAAACTCACGATTACCAGTCTACAGAGCGATTTACGGAGATGGGCTTGGTGATGTTGTTCAGGGATTATTCAGAAGGTTAGCACCAAAAGTAGCACCTGTTGCAAAACAATTATCAATGAAAGCTATTGATTTTGTTCGTGAAAAAAGCTCCAGGTGCAATCGTTAATATTGCTGGTAAGGCGTTCTCGGCAATCAAAGAAAGACTAGCACGATTAATACGCAGACAGCAAGCGGTCCGACCACAATTAGTGAAATTACCAAGTGCTGAAGTTATGCCTGCAAATGTCAGTAAAATAATCAAGCTGCAAATCAGAAACTGGCAGCGCTAGCAGATCAAGGACTCAGTGAAGCAGGGCATAATATTTCAAGTTTAATATCAGGAAACGGAGTTTCCCGAAAGGGTAATCCTCATGTTAGACGAAAATAATTATAATAAAAATGTTTAAGCGCATATCCGACACAGCATTTAACATGGAAGCACCTGTCCTTAAAGATGAGTCTGTGCGTGATTATCAATTTTATTCTTATAACGGACAACTACCAAATGAGCGTGGAAGAATTGAACTGCAAGTCCAAGATACAAGTAAGTACTTTTTACCCTCTGAGGCTTTCACTGAGGTAGAAGGTGAAATTATAAAAACAGATGATACTGCATATGCAAATGACGTACTAGTTGGTTTTGTCAACAACGGCATCATGGCATTGTTTGATAGCGCTACTTATTTGATTGATGAAAAAAACATCGAGACGATTCAGCAAAATGTTGAGTTGCTACAACAATAATAGGACTAGCAACATACTCAGATGATTATACAAAATCAGCAGGCCCCACAATGATGTTTATGAAAGACAATTCTGATCACCCAGACAGCAGACCGTATAGTATAAGATGGCCATGAAACAATGCCAATAACGCTGACGCTGATGTGTGGCCGGTGGTTCATGATGGTAATCCAGAATTTAACCTAGGATTTACAACACGTCGATCAATGTTGGAAGGGCCTCATAGAATTTTTTCATGCGCAATTTCACTGTCGCATATCTTTGGATTTTGCAGAAATGTTAGAAAACTTATCTTTGGAGTTAAACACACAGTTGCTCTTGTGAGAAGGGATACCGACAACAACGCGCCCTGGAGACCTGATGGTGGTGCTGGTAAAGTAATACTAACAAAATTTTCGTTATGGATGCCGGTAATGACTCCAACGATCGCAGAAGAAAAGCGACTATTATCTTTTATGGACACAGGTGGTAAGTCTCTGTTGTCCTGGTTGACAACAACAACAGATAGTATTCAAACTGATATTAACGGGGAATTTAAATGGCATATAGCATCACAGCAAAGTGTTTCTGCGCCACGACATATATTTATTGCTTTTCAGAATCATAATCGATTAAACTCGCAAACTCACTCCCATACAAACTGGGTGTTACCGAGTTTTTTTGCGGATAAACGGACAACAAGAAGCAACAGAAAACAGACGACTGAATTATGAACAAAATCATATAGCGTGTGTGTACCATCGGTTAATGACGTTTATTGGACGTGATCAAAACGTAAATACTGGTTTACAGATGTCACAGCATGATTTTAGAAATCTGTATCCGATTTATTACTTTTCGCTGGAGCATCTTGATTTATCTCAACAATCTGTCGTTGATATACACTTCAGCGCCAGCGTGAATACAGGTGGAAATGCTAATTACAGAGCAATTGCGATTACACTTAGCGACAAAGCAATGTTACTTGAAGGTGGAAGTGGTCGAATTAGAGTCGTTGATGCACCAGTTGAAAATCTTTAATCCACGTTATTTAGAAACACGAGTATTTTATAAAAATGTCTTACCATCATGTTAGTGTCAGTCTGACTCCTGATCAGAACAAGCAGCTACAACCCGTATCAGCAAAAAATGTGGGACCACAATAACGCTAAAGCACAATCAATTACAGGCGGTGAAAATAAACTGTCGTTGACGGCATGTCAACTTAAACATCTCATTGACGCTAAACAATCCAAGACTGGAATACGATTTATACTTTCTGCTGGTGCTATCAACAACATGGTTAAAACGGGAGGAATATTCCCACTTCTCGCGGAATACCAGCATTGATAGCTGCTGCTGCTACAGCTGTTCAAAAGCTGCTGAGTTAGGTGCTGTTGGAACCGCTGCTGGAATGGCATCAAAAAAGTAACGGGAAAGGGATTAAGACTTCCAGGAACTTATCTAGGAAAAGGTCTGAGACTTCCGGGAACTTATCTAGGACGATCCGTTCAAGGAAAAGGTCTGAGACTTCCGGGAACTTATCTACGTTGAACTCACAATGGGGTTTTACACCAATGTCAAATTTTGATTTACTTGATGTGGCTAAACAACTCAAAATAAAAAAACTTCAGAGGGTTTTTTATGCGAGATCAATTACCACAACAACCAAACAACGCTGAAACAGGTATTATTAATATCGATTCACGTGTTGGACCCGGTACTCATTGGGTAGCATACGCGATTGACCCACGTGGAATTGTTTATTTCGATTCGTATGGGTTAGCTCCCCCGCAGGAATTTATCAAGTATGTCAAACAGTCAGGGATCCAAGTTTTGTACTCAACGTTACCAACACAAAAATTAACCGATCCGCCAATATGCGGCCGTGAAGCAATTGCTGTGCTCGATAATATGTGGTCGTGAAGCAATTACTATACTTGACTCTATATCAAAATCATCATTACCACCTCACACAGCTGTGCACGATTATACAAGTCAACGATGGAAATCCACGATTATACAAGTCAACGATGGAAATCCACGATTATACAAGTCAACGATGGAAATCCACGATTATACAAGTCAACGATGGAAATCTATGATTTGAAAACGAAGAAAAGAATAATGGTTGATATTTACGGAAGATCTCGTAGTGATATTAGTAAATAAAATCTGACATAGATTTATCAAATTACGTGACCAAAGACGATCTTAATGATCTCATGAACCTGGCTGGAGTTGACCGAGATGAGGTTGTTGTTTTTCAGGACCGATATGGCAGGCTAAAAACCTGCAACATCAAATGGAATGATATAGTTCGACGAGTACTCGGTACGGTCAAGGATAACATCCCTGTGTTTACTAACGGGGATAGAATCAGAGATTCAAGTATATGGTTTACAACCATCAGAGATGAAATGGCTAATCGCTTAAAGAATACCGGCGACACATTGACAGGTGAACTCAGCATGAACGGAAATAAAATAGTAACGCTTGGAGACCCAACATCCGACGAAGACGCGGAAATAAAAACATATGTGGACGTTAACTACAGCACCATAGGTAATAAATTATCCACGTTACGGGCCGAGTATGACGCTCATGTGAGTGTGTTCACGAATCTTCATAGAAATGTTAGAAAAACTGATGAAATCGCAGATGTTTTCTTTGGTACTCCATTGACCGCTGACATGAAACTCTCTGATATCAAGACGAATATTGATACAGTTACGAAAACACTCGAGGACATCGTAAGTGGAATTCCTGATATCTTTAACAAAATTAATCTGATTAAAATTCCTCATAAATAGATTACTAATGTGGTATACACAGTGTCATTGGGATTCGCAACATGGTCCCAGCAAATTAAACTCTCAAACATACCTCAACAGTTAATGGTGTGTACTGACTGTCTGTGTTCAGTGCTGCAAAATTTGAGATATTTACAATGTATCCCTGGCGGCATTCAACCGACAAGTTTTCCGGGGTTGTGTCTGTTGTGCTAAATAGCGGAATCGAAGAAATATTTATTCTGGAAGCAGCTGATAAGAAATTAACCGCAACATCTTACTGGTGGTGTCTGAAATTTGTTGCTGAGGCGCCTCAGTTGGTTACTGCGTAAAATACTAATGGTCTTAACAGAGTTAGGGACAGAGTCAAGTGTTCAGAAATATAGTATGATCAAGTACGTGAATGGCAATCAGCGTTAAAAACCATCATTGAAAGGTACACCGTGAAAGTAAAAAAATACAAGCGGCGTGCAGTTACCATTAATGTTAGAGTTGATTCAGTGTCCATGTTAGTTGCGTCCACCGGTATAGTGTTATCAGCGCTGACTCCGATAACAGTAACAATAGTAACAATATGTGTTTGAACATCAGCGGCCATTGCTGGTGTTTTTAATATTATCGCGAAAAATATATCCACGTGCACGAATACAAAATTACACGATTATGTTAGCCGCGTACTCGAAATTATCATCGTTGATATCATCCAGCCTCGACGACACAACCATATCAGATTCCGAATTTGCCAACATGGTGAAGATATACAATGAAGTAATTCATTCAGAAAACCGCCATTTGAGAAATGAAAATTTAAATAATGACCGAACTACTTCAGCGGATAGCCGCGAACACAGCGCCGATAAAAACAACAATGATATCGACAAGCTCAACAAACCCTGAATTCAGTATTAATTTTCCAGTCGGTGAATTACAACCAAATAATTCTTGGTGTTTGCAAATAAAAATAAACCAAATGGAACCCCCGACTGGACCGTCGTTGGAATACCGACCGGAAGTTATCAAATCGAACAGATCAATGATGAATTTGCATGCAGAATAAAAAATATCACAGGCCAGGAATCCAAGATAAAAATAACAGTTCATGAACCAATATTATCATCTGCAGTAGATATAAACTCTCCCGATTACGCCGTGAATATATATCAATCATCGATCAGATCAGTGTTAGGTTGGCCCGATGTTGCACCGCCACCACCTGAACCTACACGGGCTGATTTTACCACGGATAATGCTTCATACTCGGACGGAAAAAAATTTCTTATAACCTATGAATGGCTTGGAGTATATGCGATAAAGTTCATAATTGCTAAAAATCTAAGTGTTACTTTTAGTCCTTCCAGCGATGAGATGATTTGGATCAATCCCTCACGATATGTAGAAATTGCTGAGCGGAGATTCATAAGTTTCATCAGTGAAATTACTTAAGTAAGGTACAAAGCGTTACTAGGGAGTTTACGTCAAAGGTTCACAGAATACCTCATTGATGTAAGATCATCCCGTACAGGTATCACTGAACACAATGAGACATCAAATGAAATCATGGCTGATCTCGAGTACATAAATCAGGTGTGTGCAAGCGGTAATTAACTCAGAAAAAAAACTCAAGCAACAATTTCTTAACAAATAAAATAAAAACAAAGATAGCAGAGGCGGATCTACCGAATTTTAAATTTCCCTGGTATAACCCAGACGAATTAAGAAAATCAGTCAACGATATAATCGATGAGTTCTTTCCTAAAATACACGCCGAATTGAGAAAGATAATATCACCCCGGGATAACATTCTCCGACACAACAATGACAAAACCGGAATCGTAAATATATCCTCGGCGATCGGGATCAATCTTGTATGTGATGTAATTGATGGAAGCTATCAGATAAACACAGATATATCCACACGGGTACAGCAAGGATTGATATTGTATACTTTAACCCCAAAGTCCCACCTGGGTCTCTCATTGTGCAAGAACCAGTCAATCCCGTCTATTTGCGATGTCATAATCCACTGTTATCAAGAATAAATTTCAGACTAACTGACCAGTCCGGGAACTTGATTGACCTTCGTGGGGAAAGGCTGAATCTGAATTTATATGTAAAATCGTAAAAATCAACGATTATCAAGGGAACAGCACAAAAAAATCTCTTCCTTGACAGTCAGGGTGGACTGACAGAGACTAATCCTGGATCAGACCCAAACTGTCGATCAGATTTCTCAATTTTTTTATTTTCTTTGAAAATCTGTCGGTGCTGTTAATTTTGACAAGGTAACGGGTAGTCAAAATCGTGTAAAACTGACAGATTTTACAACAATATTATTTTTTTAACTGAAAACTGGTCAGTGGTAACAGCACAAAAAAAATAATTCTCCTCCTTGACAGTCAACGTGGACTGACAAATGGACTAATTTCCACGAATGAGTCTAACTTTCATTTTCATTACTTGAAATATTTTTTCTTAGTTGCCTCACACGAGTATTAATTGTCTTCTTTGCTTCATATTCACGAGATAATTCTGATCTAATTTTTTCGATTGCACGAGAGAGAGAGAGAGACAAATTCCTTTACTTCACTTTCTTTTATTGTAGCTAGCGATTGACACATTGCTGTCTGAATCTTCTTTGCGAATCTGTACTCGGATGATAAAGTATACTCTCCTTCTTCCTTTTTTTGCAGTATCTCAAAATCAGAAATAATTTTTTTTCGGATTTAGTTCATCAGAAATATTTATACCGTCGCTTTCTAATTTTTAATAGCAGAAATAACATCATTGATATTTTCATAATTCATTATACAGTATATATATATATATATATATATATATATATATATATATATATATATATATATATATATATATATATATATATATATATATATATATATATATCTATATATATATCTATATATATATATATATATATATATATATATATATATATATATATATATATATATATATATATATATATATATATATATATATATATATATATATATAAAAGAAAAATAGTTTACCTCTCATATGAACTTCCAGGGTGTCCATATAACATCCTAGCAAGTCCAAATGGTGGGTTTTTTTTACACTAAGGACAACACAACCCCATATGAGCCTCTATAGTGCTCTTATAACATCCTACCAGACTCAGGGGCACACGAAACACAACCCCCTATATGAGCCTCTAACCTGGCAAAAAACAGACTAGCAGACTTAAGAGTTTCCCAAGGACAGCACAACACATAAATCTTAATTAAGGACGGCACAATATCCCATGTGAACTCCTAGGTTGCCACCGCATCTTAGCGAGTCCAGAAGACACAGTAAACCTTAATTAAGGACGGTACAGCACATAAATCTTAATTAACTTAATTCTAATGAGGAGGGCACAATACATTTACGTGTTGACATGGCGGGAAGATGTGTTTATCTATTGACTTTCGAAAACCCCAACAAAGAAAACGTGTCCTATAGTATATAAGCTGGACTGATACTTGGAAATTCAAAGAATGGCGTAACTTATATTCTTATTTTTTCTTAATTATAATCGCAGAAAAAATGTAGATGAACCAGAAAACCAGATTGATTCAGTAAAACATATATATCGTCTGTGAAAAAATTATTATTTATCCCAATAATCAGTTACACCTGCCCGTGTTGACAGTCATTGATAAAAATCTACGGGAAGTAATCGGAGATAGACCGTAGTTACTTTACTTCCGTGTGTCATCGAACCGTTACCACAAAGAAATTTATTTCTTACAGGTATTCTGAAATCAAGAAAAAGACTAAACGCGAGGAAAGAATGATAATTTACCTTTGAGTCTATTGTACATTGAGAAACTGTAAGCGGCTCATTGATTTGGTGCATGTGTATGCAACTATGCGATAGTGAAACTAGGATGCGGTTAATCAGTACAGGAAACGAGGATAACTCTGTCAACCGCGTTACATATCTTCGGTAGAGTTGTCTCCGTTCATTGCCTGTATCTCTAACAGTAATGGAAAATGATTTTTTGTTTATAATTTTTGGAAAGAGCAGATTTGGTTATATTTTCTGCGACTCTTCGTACTGAAGGCATGCAGATATCAAAATACTTGTCAGCTGCGTTCATTGATTGAAAAATTCTCTCTTCACCCGTTTCCATATTGAAAGATTTAACTACCTTAGGCTTTCCGTTTCTCTCCTTCCTTCCACGTGTAATATTCTCGCTCTGTGTAGTAGCCTGTAAATTTTGAAGAGAATTATCGAGCTTGTCGCTGTTGATATGATCGATCACAAGACCGTCTTTGATCTCCCCGTGAACAACCTCGAATATAAAACTGTGATTGTAATAACTCTTTTTCCTAGCGCTGAATCTAAGATAACAAAAATTATCACCTACACCAACTGGTTTTTTCCACTGACAGTGTCTTACTACACCATCACGAGATGCTTCATAATTTTTCATGTTGGGATGTTGGACAAATTATTTTTGCTCCATTTATACACAATATTATTTGTCTAAATTATAACTTATCTTCAAATCTAGCTATATAGTCTTCAGGGGATCTTATAACCTTATCAATGTCAGGGTTGTCATTTTTTTTATCATAATAACATTTTAACTCTCTATATTTTTTACCACCACAACACACACACACACACACACACACACACACACACACACAGAGTTGTGTTTTACCTTTAATTCCAACACCACATCTTAAACAAGGCTGTGGACCAAGACTTCCTCGACGCACGCTTTGCAAATGTTGACCGCAGAATTCCTTCACGCAGGATTTATTACAAGGAGTTGAAGACCCCATCATCAACCACTTACACTGATTTCTTATTTCAGCCATCGTATATATAATATTTTTTATTTAAATACTTGTCTGAAATATAATATGGAAGAGTTTGAGAGATTATCTACAATCCAGCCGTGGAAAACTTCCAGATTCTATCTTGACAGAAGAACCCCTGACATGCGGAGGCGAACTCTGACTGATCCGACGATTAATCTGATTAATATTATCAGAGATGCTAAAAAAGAATTTCGTGATGATGGGGCATCTCACACGTGGTCGACATTCAAAATTGTACGCGACGCTGACGAAGTCATTAATGCTACAATGAACGATAGGCGAGCGGAAAAGATTATCGATAATATGAACGATCAGAAATATTTTTTCAGAAGAAAGTTTATTGTGCTAGCAGAAACAGTTTCCGCTGAGTGGATTATCCGTGACAAACATGACCATGTCCTTGCTAATAGAAAAACCGCTGTGTTAAGTAAAAATTCCAAACCAGGAATGTTGATTGGTATTGACATTGACAGACTATATTACGAAAGAGCGTATCCTATAACAGAGATTGTTTATGGAATTTATCAGCTAAATGATAACCCCAACATTAATGATCTTGCACCAATGAGATTGTCCAAGCTGAATTGTGTAGCCGAACGTGTAATCGAACATTTTACAAATGCGATGCGTGGAAATGGGTTAACAAATCTACGACGTGAGCGAATAAACAAATGGGCTGAATCGGTTAAGGATACCGGAGCTAAAATAAATGATGTCGCTAAGTTAGAGAAAACACTAAAATTCCCAATAATCGTATATATAATATCGTAGCAACGATAACAGGAGAGATTTTACACGATTAGAAACATTATAAAAAGGGGGGGGAGCTCCAATAAATATCGTTGATCATAATGCTCACGCGTGGACCAGCGCAGTCACAATATTTCCACGAGATAGAACTGTAAGATTTTACCCAGACTCTGGAAGAAACATGTTTGATTTTATTCACGAAATAAGTAAAAACGATCCCGTGTCAGTATGGTTATTTAAAAGTTCAGATAATGAAAAATATGATCAATTTGTACGACCTAACGGCGAAATATATCGTAAAGAATCTCTTCACGAAGCGATGAAAAATCTTACGCAGAAATTTTCAACAGAGAATACTGAGCAATTACTAAATAATTGTTTTATAGTTCCGTCAGTTGCAGCTCACTTTGCAAGAGAAGAAAAATCGTGGAAGCCAACACGATTTGAATTTCTGGAAGACCTGCAGCTTAGTTGCTGTGAATACGGACGCGGTGGATTGTGGAATATCAAGTATAATTACAGTGACGTTATCTCGGTTGATATGGTCGCGTGTTATCCGGGAAGTTTTCTTGGATTGGGGGAGTGTTCCGGATATTTTAGGCGATTTGGACACCCCACAACCGAGATGACAAGAGTATCGATAAATGGACCACTACCTGATTTTGATACAACCGGATTCTCTCGTATTGTATCATTCGAAATGGCTAAAGGTCTTCACCCAATCTGTTATGTTTGGTTTGGTAGACACTTTTCAGAAAAACACTGGGCACCAATAGTTTTATTACGATATATGATTGATTGTAAAATACTGATATCGCTGATTGTAAGTGAGGCAATTATATCTTATCGGAAGCAAAGCGAATTTTGGTTACCATCACATGATGATGATAAAAGCAATAGATCTCGGTAGAAGAATAATTGGCAAGTTTACTCAAGGTGGAGCATATAATCATAAGCGACATTATGCACGATTAATTCTAGATACTGCTGAATATGATTTTATAATCGCTGATGCAACAGCGAGAAATATATTTGTAAGTCGAGAAAACGCTTCCTTATCTGACGGTACACGGTTGGGTACAATTGTTGGTTATATGAACGGCGAATCGTCTCAGTATACTCATTTAAGATCTTCAATGCTCGCTTATGTGTCTATAAATTTATTATCGATGATAAATAGATTCCCTGACACTGCAGTCAGAGTTGCAACGGATTCGTTTTATATCGATAAAAAATATACATCATTGGTAACTCGTTTTACAAACACTGATGCATCATGGGGTTCGTGGAGAATAAAACAAGAAATGTTATGTAATTATACTGAATCAGCAGATGTTAAGATTAAAGATATTTATCGCAGCAATCATATATCAGAATTATCGTCTGCGGTATCCGTGTATGATCCAGTATCCAGACACAAGACTGTTTATCTAAACGAACGGGGGAGGGGGTCTGGTAAGACGACTCGAGTGATCGAATTATTTCGACAGAATTCAGATGATATGATTGTACTAACACCACCACACAGACTCGCGAGAGAAATGAAACAACGAGGAGTACAATCATGTAATTATCACAGCTTTTTTCGATACAAGGGTGACACATGGACTCCTAACCGAATGGGAGAGAAATATATTCCAAAAATTATTAATTGGGATGAAGTGTGCACAGTATCTAAAGATATGTTAAAAATGTTTCTCGATTGGCTGTTATTGAAAAATACAGCTCTGATAATGTGCGGTAATCACGGTCAACCACCACCGTCTGTTGGACAATCTCTACACTACTGGGTAAAGAATTTTGAAGATTATTACTCGGAGATAACTTATAATCATAGATTTCTTGATCCAGAATTAAGGGAAGTTATGAAATTAATCAGACTATAACCGAATAAAATTCAGTGTGAAATAATACGTAAAATAATTTCAGAAACTTCAATTTCTGCAAACGTGGAGACCAAATGATTTGATAGTGGCAAGTAGAAAGATAGTTCGAGATACACTTCAACGGAGGTTATTTGAAAAGCATAAAGAAAAGTTTCCAGAATTACCAGTGCCGCTGTGTTATAAACCAGCTTATACACGACGACAGAATATCGATGTTGATATACAAGAACCCTTGACAGAGTCAAGGAGGAAACAGAATCTCGTATTAAATGATGTTGTCGCGGTTGATGTCAGTATTGTTGAGGATGCCCTACACGCTGATAAATCCCCGTGGACGTTAGGATACGCAATGACAATTCACTCATCTCAGGGGTTAACCATCTCTGATACTCGAGTTTGAATTGTAGATGATCGTGTCGAATGATCAAATTTAATTTATCTCACAGTGTCTCGAGTTAGAAGAATATCTCAGCTGCGGAGAATTGTCATGGGCGCTACAGAAATTATTGATGATGTTATTGACAGCAATATGGTAAGAAAAAAAAATTAGCCGCTTATAAACAAAGTGACAAATAAAATAATCGGGAATTTGATATCGATGTTGAATTTATCAACGCGCTGACGCAGAAGCAGAATAATCACTGTGCGACCTGTAATTGTGTAATGTTGTGGTAGTACTCGAGTAATAATTCAAGATAATTTACCGTAGATAGAAAAGATAGTAGTCGCGGTCATGCACATGAAAATACGATGTTGACCTGTCTCGAGTGTAATCGACGTAACGGCGCTAGTTAAGTGATCGCGGTGGTAATTGCGTGTCTTCGGGAATTACTTGTTATTGTTCACGTGTAAATCCACGTTGAGGAGCAGTTGAATCTAATTTGCATATTGCAGGTCTACCCGTGGGTCTTACCACGCTGGAAATTTTGTGTGTCGTAATACTCCAGATAGAATCAGTCGCTCTTTTCTTACCACCTTCAAGTTCACCAGGTTCATATAAATATCTTACAGTGACAGTACCCAGCACTGGATGCGCTGAAAAATCACGTCGTTGTACTGGTATATGTTGGGTTTTTTGGTAATTGCATTAATAGGTTTCATGTTGGTTGTTCGAGTAATTTCATTATTTAATGCGGCTATCACACTTGGTAATCTTGTAACCCACTCCCGAGATCTCGTATCCTGAATGATTTCCTTCGCGTATTGATATCCAAACAACCGCTCAACAAGTGTTCGATTAAATCGTTCAACGATCGCCTGATCACGATGAATTGCAGTATGTCCTCGTCGTATTTTGACGTTATGTTGCTTCATCAGCGATGATACTGCGCCGTGAAATTCTTTGCCAGGATCAACCTGTAACAGCTGTGGCAATCTTAGACCACCACGTCGATAAATTCGTTTAAACGCAGAAGCTACTTCAGCAGCTGTCTTTGTTGATAACGGCTCTGCTTCTTTATATCTACTTTCAACATCAACGACAGTTAACGCGTATTTGTATGTTACTCGACGTCTAGTATCATGTGGTAAAAATAAAATATCAGCCTGATGAACATCTTTAGGGATGCTGACATCAAATTGCGCGTATTGTATTGTTTTAAGCGGCGGTGGGTAAATTTGCCATATTGCCTGTCGGGCTAACCATTTTCAGCAGTAGAACGTTCGACCCCTGCTGCTTCAGCGAGTTTACTAATTGCTGCTCTTCCTTTCCAGTATCCTCTTGGGGAATAATAAATCGACTCCATTATTTCAATAATCGGACAATTAATTACCGTTTCCCAATACAAGCTTACCCTTCATTGCAGATCTCACCAACCAATTAGCTAATGATTCTTTGAAAGATTTATTTTTTATGGAATTCAGCGCGTGAATTAATTTCACATCTGCGATATGCCGCTGCTGAAGATCTTTACTTTTATAAGCTACATCATGAGCATGACACGCTTTATCAATAGCATTTACTGGATACTCATCTGGTTTTGATTGGTCTTGGTTATCAAGTCTGATATCATGTCGGGTTCAGGACCACAGTAATTATATCCTGGGAGGTATTTTTCTCCTGGGTACTTAGCCCACGGAGTTCCTGGTTGTTTGGCTAACTGGGCGGCAATATCACCTCCTCGCTTTTTTTTTAAACCGACTTGTCAGCGGGAATAAACTTAAATTTCTTTGTACCACATTGTTCACACTTACCTGTAACTGCTGACCTGTTATTTTTTGTTGTAATAGTTATTAGTTCACCTGTGGGGGTACCCGTCCCGTATTTCACACAATATAAATCCATATTATAATTATATGGATGTATTGATTTTTCAGCGACAAGAAAACAAGCACCGATCAAGCATCATGCTACGCTGCCGAATTCTGTGCGAATTATTATCATAGGTCCACCTGGATCTGGTAAGATGCAACTGCTGCTTAATTTGATAATGAGATGGTTAAAATGGGATAAGTTGTACTTAGTTGCTCCGTCTGTAGATGACCAGTGATGTTACGAATTATTAAAAGACTTTAATGAAAACGCAAAGTTGTTGGACGAGAATGGTGATGGTGTTATCGAGTTTATTACTGAAATCGATGAAGCGCCATCTGTAGATGACCTTGACGGATTTATTAATAATTTAATTGTGTACGATGATGTGATGTTGGACAAACAGTTACCAAAATAACGCTTATAAAATGAGGTGGCTTCGCCCCTCTGCTGCTGGCGGGGGGGGGGGGGTTAATAAGAGTTTACTCTGACCCTTCGTACCCCATTTTTGATATTTGGACATTTTGTACACCCCAACATAAATGTCCCGATAAAAAAATTGTGTGAGAAGGGACAGAGGAAACTCGAATTCGTGAGAGGGCAAATGCAATTAAATTAACTTTTCCCTTGATATTCCTAATGTCAACATTGTATTTATGTAACATCAATCTATACCTCAACAGTTCCTGATTTTCTTTTTTGATTTTGACGGTGAAAATAAGTGATTTCGATCTTAAATTCAGGACACCACAAAATTTAATACGACGATGAACAGAACGGTCGGGGGTTTGTTGTTTGCATTGAAAATCGTGCAATAGAAACTCCTTGGTCTTTACCGTGGTCGCTAAATATTCCCTCTAGATCGAAAGCTTAGTTCATAAGGCTATGGATTCCTATGCCAACGTGCTGGGGGAAAATCTAAGTGTTTTCTTTCTTTAACTTAAAACTTGCATAAAAAAATCAACATTAGGAAATGTTTCTTAGAAACAACACCTGTTGCTCGCTCCCGAGCCAAAATATGGCATTAAATCAGTACAAAATCATTAAATGTAAGAAATATCTTACCGTTTTCTCTCTGTTTAGGTCACTCCACCAACAGATTACTAGCTTCAAAGTTAGAAATTGTTCTCCTTAATTTGATACTTTATCCAAGCAATGTATATTCTGATTAGATGGGTGTTTGTCATAAGTAGACAAAGAATGTGACCTATACTTGTTGTAGGACGTCCCTAGTCTACAACCTTTATTCATGCGTAGTCCTAAATACTTCATGCTACGTAGCCTATGACAATACCAACGACGCTTCGAATCTGATAGCATTATCGCTTGGATGATTTATCCTGCAATTAACTTGTTATATATCAGTAACACTGTACCAGATTAAGATGCCCTGTAGTCTGATACCGCACATTTCGTGTGTTAACCGGCGTATCATGCGACAACAGATCTGAGTCTATGCAGTTGGACATGACATACATGGGAGTAAACACGTTACACTGAGCTGATGCAGGAAAATTCTAAGTAATAAAACTAAGACTTCCTTTTAGTAAATACCATACTAAATATTATATATTTATTGAAGATTGTAATCACCACGATCAAGGCCAACGAAGTGGATATTAGTTTCAGCAACCTTTTGCAATCAATTTTCCCCACTAATCCGTGAAAAATAAATCCTTGAAATTTACCACCATACTTAATACTTATTGTTTTTTGAGAATTTGGAAGATATTTCTATCTGCTCATGGATTGTTTGGCCTGTTTTAGACTTTCTCTGCTTACCGAAAACTTCTCCATAAAAAGCAATGCAATAGATATGTACATTTTTGCTACGTTAAAAAAGGTCCCATAGTACGTCTTATGGGGCAACATCACTGTCTGAACTATAAAAAACAAAACATAAACTAAAAACGTATATATATAGAGAGAGAGAGAGAGAGAGAGGAAAAAAAACTTCGGTTGTATTTGGTCTAGTGTCGTTTGTAAAATAGTTGAAACAGAAATTGCTGTCGGAAGTGCGAACGATACACAGATGCTTGATCATACTGCGCCATCTTGACTTTATGACCAGGTATCCTTAAGAAGAGCAAAAAAAAAACAAAAAAAAATCCATTAACACACACACACACACACACAAAACAAAGGAAACAGAGGGCATGCCACTAGCAAACGAATGAAAAATAATATTCTGAACTAGGTGAAATACTGCTTACTAATTTTACAATGTACTGAGCATAAATATATAACACAAACAGACTCGAACAAAGGATGGGGGACATAGATCAGGAATTTAAAGCGCAGCGGACAGAAAAGGAGGGCCGAAAATAAATTTACAAGATTGGAAATATATTTTTGTGACTAAAGTATATACCTAATTGTCTATCGCTTTTTGACATCGGCTACATTCTTTATAAATTGGAGGCTCGGTCACCACCAGATATTAAGCTACAGTCTGTGTGAAACACAACACTTGGAGACGTACTACAGCATGCGTGCTTGGCAAAGGCAGCTTTGTCATGTGTGTCTATATATATATATATATATATATATATATATATATATATATATATATAGATATAGATATATATTATAATAATAATAAATGCATTAACAAAATATATAATGCAGTCAGTTGTTG
This sequence comes from Sinohyriopsis cumingii, assembly GCA_028554795.2. Taxonomy (NCBI): domain Eukaryota; kingdom Metazoa; phylum Mollusca; class Bivalvia; order Unionida; family Unionidae; genus Sinohyriopsis; species Sinohyriopsis cumingii. The sequence goes on along the minus strand of CM068840.1, from coordinate 26,989,076 downwards.
CAATTGCAATGTTGGGGTGGGGGCAATATATGTTGATTGAATCAGATCAAGAATATTTAGGATGATAACTTTATGTACATATCTTTATATATTATCGATTCTTGTGTCTCGTCAATCAGACGTTAACTGAAATAAACTCATGTAAATATTTTTCCAGAGGCATTGTTTTTCATTAGAAAGCAAAACAAAATAATAACATCATGACATGAAGAAAATATGAAGTAATTTTAAAGGTTTCATTTCAGTGTTTGAACCAAAGCGATGAAGTGAACAGTGAAATCTCGTGCGAGTGTTATTATTTTGACTCCAAACTTTTTAAGTCTATGATTTATGACGTTCTTCATTAATGCCGTCCTATTAAAATCACCGTCTGGCAATGGAACTGCAGAGGAATCTTTAAAAACCTATCAGAACTGCAGAACAAACTGAATAATGCGGCCGTAAAACCAGACGTAATCTGCCTACAGGAAACCCTCATAACACAACAACACAAACGCCTGCCCAAACTACAAGGCTATACCCAGGGAATCTTTAAAAACAGACCCATGGGGCAGAAAGGGGGTGGACTAGCAATTTTTTGATAGATAAACTAATCTACTATGAAATAATATAAGTACCCCCTAACCTAAACATCAATAATAGCATCGAAATAATGTCAGTAATGATAAATATAGGAATCACAAACATTCAAATAATACATGCATCCGACCCAGGGGGTACCTTCTGCCCTACCAACCTGATCTCGCTAAAGGCAATCACTAATAACAACAAAAACAATCTAATTATCTGTGGCGACTTCAACGCACACAGTGAATTATGGGGAGGTAAAAAGAAAGATCAAAGAGGGAAAATGGTTGAAGAATGGATAACTGAGAACAATCTGGTCATCTTAAATGACGCGTCGAACACTAGATTAAACCCTGAGGACGGCACTCTCTCAGCCATAGACCTAACCATCACTACCCCAAAATTGGCTCAAATCACAAACTGGTGGGTGGATCAAGAAGATACGTTAGGAAGTGACCATTTCCCAATCACAATCAATATTCAAAAACAAAAACTCAACACATTCCAAACGAAACCCACCTATATGAAGGTACCAACAGGCAGACTGGGACCGATTCCAATGATTACTAGCTAGAGTAAATCCAGATAACTTAGAAAGCCCAAGTATTGACATGTATTATGATAACATAATAGACACAATTATAGAGGCAGCTAACCGATGCATCCCAAAAACAACTAATATCCAAAATAAAAACCCTGTACCATGGTGGACTAAACAGTGCACTATAGCACATAAAAGCAAACAAAAAGGGCCTTAAATAAATATAAACGCACCAAAAATTATATCTACTTCCAGCAATATAAAGATAAAGAAAATGCACTAAACCAAACTATAAAAACTGCTAAAATTAATCTATGGCAAACCTTTTGCTCTAAACTGAGTCTAAAATCAAACTCAAAACAAGTATGGGACAAGATAAAAGCCATCAAAGGGAAAGCAACTACCTCAGTCACAAAAACTAAAAATGCCATAACAAATAAAGATAAGGCAGACCTCCTAGCGAAGCATTTTTCGAACATGAGTAGCAACAATAATCACACCAGAAACTTTCAAGAACACAAAAAACTAATGGAGGAAACCCAACCTCAAATGTTTCAAGACCAAGGAACAAAAGAATCTCACCTAAATAGCGACATCACAGTACATGAATGGGAGATAGCCCTACGATCCAAAAACGAAACATTCCCTGGTAAGGATCAGTTAGGTTACATTATCTACAAAAAACTACCTATCAGTATAACAATAGCCATAATCAAACTCTTTAATAGGATATGGGATAAAGGCCAACTACCCACCAAATGGAAACAGGCCATAGTAATACCAATCCCCAAGCTAGGTGAAGATCCCAACAACATAAATTCGTACCGACCCATCTCCCTTACAAACAATATTTGCAAAATAATGGAGACAATACTCGCAAATAGGTTAAAACACCACCTAGAAACCAATAACCTACTCTCCATAAATCAATGTGGCTTTCGGAACAAACGGTCCACCACTGACCAACTTCTTAGATTGGAAACAGACATCAAACTCGCTTTTAACGCACATAGGAAAACCGATCGCAACCTCTAGACCTAGAAAAAGCGTTTGACCTAGTATGGACCAATGGACTAATAGCCAAATTAAACCAATTTGGAATAACTGGACGCTTGTTCAACTGGATTGGAAATTTCCTCACAGGCCGGAAACTTACCACAAGAATAGGCAACACCCATTCGGAAGAATTTTCACTTGAAAATGGAACACCTCAAGGCAGTGTAATAAGTCCCCTACTATTTAACCTAATGATAAACGACCTTGACCTCAATGCAGCCTCCACAAAAATAAACTTGTCACAATTTGCAGATGATAGTGGCATATGGAGGAATGGAAATCCTGCCAATAACACAGTAGTTAAAGAAATCCAGCAGAGCCTAGACAACATAAGGAGATGGGCGGACAAATGGGGTTTCAAAATATCTCATGAAATAACTGTGGCAATCATATTCACCCCCAAACGAAATAACAACCTAGTCTATCCAAACTTCTATACACAAAATCAATTGATCAAATACGTAACAGTAGTAAAATTCCTAGGAATGTTCTTTGACAACCACCTCACATGGAAACAGCACATTGAACAACTCACCCAGAATTGTAACAAAGATTTCAATTTACACAGAAACATCACAGGGACTGACTAGGGATCTAACCAGGAAACCCTCCTCACGATATATGAAACCCTAATTAGATCAAAACTGGATTACGGTTGCCAAGCATATAACTCGGCTAAGCAACCTGTACTACAAAAACTTGACACTATCCAGAGAAAAGCCTTACTATTATGCACAGGAACACTCCCCTCAACATCATTAGAAGAATTACAAACACTAACAGGAGAACTACCCTTAAAATTACGTAGGCAAGAACTGTTCCTCCGATACTCCATTCGATTAGATACCCACCCAGACAACCATCCCACCAAAATAGCTATAAATAAGTGTAAAGTTGTCTTCAAACCCAAAATCATACCTATCACACCAAGTGGCAAAGTAATCCTTGAACTAAGAGAAAAGATACCTCTACTAACAAAACAGGTAACAAACAATACAGACCAGAACAAATCACTATGGTTACAAAAACCACCAAGGATTAACAATGAAGCTACCAAATTAGGCAATAAAGAAGGACAAGAAAACTTACTAAAACCTGTACTGGTAAACGAAATCAACCAAAAATACCCGGACTATGTTAAAATATATACCGATGGATCAAAATCAAACAACCACCAATAACAGCAGCAGCAATAGTCATCCCTGAATTCAATATACAAACGGGATCCAAATTACCTGACTATTGCTCCATTTACACCACTGAATTCTGGGCTATGCTTGAATCACTACAATGGATCAAAGACAACCAAATACCTAAAGCAGTCATTATAAGCGATTCCCTAAGCGTTATCAAATCGATCCAAAATCGCAATGCACACTCTAGGGAACAATTCCTCGACAGAGCATGCCAATTAATCGACGATATCACGACAGCACATCAATTAGTCGAGCTCATGTGGATACCGTCGCACATTGGAATCTCTGGCAACGAAACAGCAGACAAAGTTGCAAAAACCAAACTAGGAGATCAAAACTCTATCAAGCTTAACTATAGCTCTACAGAAGCACTAAGCTTCGCACAAACATATATAGACCAAACATGGCAAGATTTTTCACAAAAGGTAAAAAGTACCATGAAACCCAAAAAACCGTAGATAGGAACATACAGCTACCTAAGGGTACCTATTTAGAACAGGAAACCATAAACAGGATAATAACTGGAAAAACTAAACTAGCAAGCAGTTTTGGAAGGTTTATAGGACCCAAACCAGCAACCATTAACTGCTTTAACTGCCACACCACCGAAGATCTACACCACGTATTCAATATATGCCCAAAATATCAATCCGCTCGGAAAATATTTATCAAAACCAAAACAAGTTTGGATCACCACACACATACCCAGAGTTACTTATGGACTCTAATAAAAATAAACAATCAGCATATAAAAATATAAATAAATTCATAAGCTCAGCAGGACTTAGGAACAAAATTTAATTACTATCCCCACAACACCAAAAGACCCAGTAACTAGCAAAATAAATTTAGAAGCCACCACATAAAAACACGTAACATATCATTCAATTTTATAAAAATATTCATAAATAATTCACTTACGAAGCACCTACCAAAAACTAAGAAAACCGCAAAATGGATGTCCTAGATGTCCTTAACGAACCGAGTAATCAGCTAGGACTCCGGTCCTATATGTCCTTGTAATCGGCTAGGACTCCGGTCTCTTGCTAAATAAAGTATAAATAACATTCAATCTCTAAAAACAATAATAAATAAATAACTTAAAGAGCCTTTATCTAATAACTTATAAACAACATAACGTAAGAAGCACACCCTAAACACCTCGACTAGTAATACTACAATAACCTTAAAAATCTCTCTTCATATATGATTTCTACTAACAACCTCTATAAACAGCATAGAACACCCACTCCCATTTTTAGAACATTTTGAAGAAAAGAAAAAAAAAGAAAAAAAAGCAAGAAACACCAGGCAAATGCAACAAGAAACCAGCGATGTAAAGCAACCAGGACCGTTCCCGAGCTCTCCTTCCCACTAACGACAACCAACCATTCAACTGTAAGGGACCTTTCTGGACCCACAGATTGAGGCCAAACTATCAGAGTTCCTTGAACCCATAAAAACCTGGGGGAGGTGGCACCATTCCCTTCCCCAGGAACAACTAGCAGGCTGCGGTGCAGTCAGAAAAAAGTGGCACATGCACAATTGTGCGCACGCCACTATAATTAAACTCAACAACAACAACAACAACGGCAAGTGTTCTATAGTTGTATGAAATGTAAAATTATACAGACTAGGTGAACGTATCCTATTTCGAAGTCCCAATGTTTCGTTCTTAAACTACATGGATTTCTTCACTGACAGGTTCATTGTCAGCGTGTACTGATTCGGACAAACTTTTATGATGGTCTTGAACTCTGTGCCCCTGTGCGAAGCCTGTATGGGATTTAAGACGGGCGTGGCATTCTGTCCAACCAGGTACACTACTATTATGTATTGAATTTATTACTTCACAATCCTTTCTGGTCACCACACAAACTCTTGTGGACAAAATTGTGACTAATAATCATTGTTAAAGTACAAGCTAGGAATCGTGTTGGGATACATTCAAATGATCGGTGTGCACCATTTTTTCTTCCTCAAAAATCTTGGCTTCTGACAATTGTGTACCTCGAGTCTCATAACTATCTGTTTGAGCGGTATAAGTAGTAGTGATAATAAGATTTTAGCAAGAGGCCCAAGTTTGGGCATGATGTCACTCACATGCAGTACATAACATATTAGTTGACCATTGAATCTAGTCTGGAGATTGCGGGTCTATCCGTGGATCTTAGAATACTGGAAATTTTATGTGTGGTCACACTCGGAATAGAATAAGTTACTCTTCTTTTTTTTAAATAAAAAAACCTTCAAGATCACCAGGTTCATAAAAATATCTTACGGTCACAATACCTAGCACTGGTTGTTTTGAGAAGGAGTAATGTCTTTGTATTGGTAAGTAGTGAATAGGGATAGTTTAACGACAATGGGAAAATACATTACGGAACCCCTTGGGAACGTTTAGCGACAAGAATTTTCAGATCACCCTGGGAACGGTAAGCGACAAGGGGGATTTAACATAGGGAATATTATGACTGAATAGCGACAAGGGAATTATTGGTTACTGCATTTGTATGGGAAAATATGAACGAGTTTTGGGATGGAATACTGCACGACCTTGGGAGTTCATATTTTCCCATACAAATGCAGTAACCTTTTTATTATAAGCTCATTTTTAAAATTCTACCTAAGGTTTAATTATATAAACAAAATACACTACAAGAAACAAAGTAAATGAATGAATGCCGTATTCCAAACTAAATACACAAGCGCAGATTTGTCATTACACAATAACATCAGTATTAATGCGCACATAACTCCGCCCAGATAAATTTGAACTTAGTCGCGCGCTCGACATAACTTTCGAAAGAAAATGGCGTGTCAAGTTAAAATTGAAATTTGCAGACATATTGTGAATGAATGCGCATTGCAACAACTTTTCCATTTGATCTGGAATGAATATATTTTGGTATTTTGTTTCGATTCGACGAAAGTTTGTGATTTTGGACTGGATTCATCTGTGCAAATTATACATGAAATACATCGGATTGAAGCGGAGCGGGAGAAGCGTGTTTACATCTGCAAATGTGTTTCTGTTTCTGTCATTGAATGTTTGAAATCATAATGTGGGGAAAGTATGGAGTCTTTCAATTGCAATTATCAAAAAGACGCTATGGAATTTAATGCTTATTTCATTATGAGTGCAGTAAGTAGGATGCAATTGCACTTATCATCGAAGTTACAGCACAATTTCGAAATGTGTAACCCAGATTGAAAACCTATGACATGGCTCATGTAATTCGGATTTGCAGAATTAAGAAAATACATTTTGAGGAAATTCAGGATGTAAAACTAAGTATATTTTATTTTGCCATTCTTATCACCAGCTAAAGAAGAGAGTATATGACTTGTCACTTGTATGTTATTTGTAAGGACATTATCTTGCGTCTGTTATATAATGTAGCTAGCCTAAATCCGTAACATTGTATCAACGCGGATTGTGCCAAAGCAGCTGGTATGTGGCAGTCCACGAAACATCTGTTTTAGTTCATTCAGAAATAAATTTAACAACCACAACTTAAAGAGCCTCTTACGCGAGTGTACATGATTTGTGTACAAATCAAAAGTGCTTGCGTCTGCGTCCATTGTTTGTTTACAATAGAAAGTAGTTCCTTTATGCACGTGAATGCTATATGTGTATTGTCGCGCGAGTTCAGTATCGGGTAATACTGAACGATTCTGACAATATAAAGTTAACGGGGGGAAAAATGAGCATATAATAAAGTTGGGTTATAGTACAGGGATAATAGGAACGGAACAGGTGAGGTGACGTCAGGTAATGGACATTGGTAATAATGTTGCAAAGTGCTGACCTCAACTGGACCAAACAGCGGGGGAAAAACCTAGAACGTTTGGCGGGACGGGACTGGCGGGACATACACATATATAACATACATAGATTGATGAACTATAAAATCGACTAAACTTTTTTAAGGCAAGAGAATAAATAGCTTTTCGAGAGAGTGGAGTGGCCCTGAAAAGGACCTTTGGTTATTTTCTTCTTCGAGTTTCTTCTTTTCCTCTACCATCTTCTTAGTTTTATTATTGATGTTGTCTCCTTTTCTTTTTTTTTCCTCCAGTTTTTTCTTCACCTCATCTTTCTTCATCTTTTCATTCTACTCTTCCTTTTCAATGTTTTCATTCCATTCCCTCATTCTTATTCTATCCTCTTCATCATCATTCTCCTCTTTTTCTTCTTTAATCATTTCCTTTAACATATCCTTTGATTTTCTTAGATTATTGATTTCTATCTTGGATCGATGGGGAATGTAAGAATAAAAAAACGTCATCCAGTTTGACTAACATTTCTTCTATCATTCCCAAATTATCCAGAACGTCTTGCAGCTTCATTTTACCAAGGTGGTTACTTGACATCTTGGTTTATTTAATGTTGAATGATGCGAATGACAAACGCTCGACTTTCTATTTGTCGAACACGGACGTGAAGGAAAATATTCCTTTCACTAACTTCACATATTATTTACTATCCGCACAAACGTACGTGAACGCATACAATCACAATATCTACTATCCACACGAACGTACGCGAACGCACACAAACCCCAAATATACTATCCTAATAAAGTGAAGGAAAAAAAAAACAATATATACTATCCACACAAACGTAAGCGAACGCATATAAACACAATATCTACTATCCACATAAACGTACGCGAACGCATACAAACACACACTCTACCATCCACACACGGGAAGAATAAAAAAAATATATACTATTTACAAAAAGTAAGCGCACGCATATAAACACACACACACACAATATCACAACTGCAAAGGAGTGAGTTTTTAGTTACACTACTCCACATTAAAAAAAATTGACAACTTGAATAATCTCTTTTCTAGAGATTTGGTTAGTCCGGTGAAGGGCTGTTTTTTTAGCTTCAGATACACCTGCTTAATGCTGACATCCCCCAGGCCTGGCCCCACACACGCAACGTCTACTCCAGTCCTGCTCCCAAATGACATTTGTTCTTGGGAGTGTAAAGGCGGGTTAAGTAGTCTCAGCATCCCAGTCTTCAATTTGTGGACGTTGAAGGCTTCCCCCCGTCTTCTATTTTGCAGTCGGGGATGATGTCTCCTTATCTCTGGCACTGTTACCGGTGGCTGTAACTGACGTTGTTGTGGTGGTCGTGCAGTTTGTCGTACTGGTTGTAGTGGTGGACTTGTCCTCACCTCAGGCTTGACCACGCACAGAGGTCTCAGCATGAGGTAAGGCTGTATCCCTCTTCTTTTCCTTCTCTCTTTTTCTCCCCTTCCTCCTCCTCTATCCTTACACTTTGTTATGGCTTCTATGGTCAGCTCATCTAGTATGCTCCTGGCATACTCCAGATATATCTTAAGCTCCAATAATTTCGCTATTCTGCTACTCTATCTTGGGTCATAAATCTGCCTAAATTGGCATTAAATGCTCAGGAATGATTTTGTTAATAAGATACTGCACAAAAAGCTTGGTTTAAATTTGATTATTCCTCACGATGTGTTGAGTTAAAACCCTAACGAAAACGCGTGGAAGGTACACTGTGATTAACATAGAATGCCTGCCATTTTCTTCATGTGCGAATATAAGAATTGCAACAAAAAACAAAAAAAAAATTTGAGTAATTATTCTTTTATTTACTTCACAAAAAAAATACCAGTTAAACACAAATTCATATCCCAAAATCAAAGAACTAACAATCATTTCTAATGATATTTTACTTCCATGTTTAGGTAATAATTAGCATAAGATACCAAAACTACTTAGGAGTTATTTAATGTTTTCTTTTAAATATATTTGAAGGATCTTTTTGAAAACACTATTATTCTACATATGGACAATCTAATTAAAATCAAGCTCTCTGACACAATGGAGATCAGATGGACACCAGGACAAGTTCTGCTGACCTTTTGATTCACCCAATCAAATTGTTCAAGGCTACTGATCCCATTCCAAAAATACAATGCTTTATCTGAAAGGTTACTAAACTGAGTGCACTGGAAATTCCTGCCACCAGAACCGAAATCTCCCTACTGGTGCTTGTCTGATCTATTTATTAATGAGATCTATTTATTTTAAGCAGATCTTGATTTTAATATTATTGATTATATGAAATTAAACCTCAACAATACACAAAAAAAGACCAAAAATTATCAGTAAATTCTTATTTATATGTCTTACATATCAGCATGTATGTGTGTTGATTTTCCAAAGCAAAGACATTTACCATAAAAAATCATAAAGAAAAAAAAAAGAAAACAGAACTGGTTATTGTAACTTATTGTGTGAGAAAATTTCATGAATGGTGTACAAAAGACAAATACATGTACACAATAAACAAATAAGTTATATTACTATATACTGATTGCACAAATAGAAACAAAAACGAAATTATGTCACATAAATGTCCCTCATTATCTTACAAACAACAATAAAAATGATCATTCATGAAATGTACATAACTGATTATAAAGAAGCTGTCGGAGAAAAACAAAAACTAAAAATATGTGGTATTTCCGAAGATCAACTTATGTTCCTAGCTTTAGTATTTGGTTTAAGCATTAATTAGTGGTTCAAGTATACTGTCAGTGGAAAATAAAATGCATAAAAATATCAATCTTGTATGAAATGTGAGAAGTCTTAAAAGTTTCAAATGAAATACATTACATACCTATAGATGATAAATGTACAGTTCTAATCTAATAACGTTCAGTTTTAATTCCTGGGAAGCCAAATGTTAATCATAAACTGTAGCAAAATTACAATTTGTGTTTGGGATCATTACTAATTTTTTGTTGGATTATTTTCACACAAAAAGTACAATAAGAAATGAGTAGTGGCTTTCAAATGAAGAAAAAAAAAAGAGTTTACATAAAAATTTCAGATTGTACATTTAATTATGCATGCTGCAAATGCAAGAGCCATTTCATGAGAACTATGTCAAGGTACTGGTATCTGCAGTTTATTAGGACTAATTGGTATAACAAACAGACCTTGATCTGCTTGCACATTCTGCAATGGTTAATTAAGTAATTAAGGTCTGTGCTGTTTGCAGCTGGAGTCCTCTTAAAAGCATGTGTGTGTGTGTGTGTGTGTGTGTGTGTGTGTGTATTTATATGTATGTCTTGGATATTTTGGGATTCACATAAATAATAGACTTAGTAATGTAACCACTATGTATGACTCTTTGTTACCATTTAATATATAATCATCTAACACAACATGTCTCCAACAATTCATCAAGCACATAGACTTCCCTAATTATCATGCATTTGTGTATGATGCTTTATTTACATTATATGTAATCAAATAAATAGCTAGATAACAGTTCATAGATACATATATTCATTAAAGAAATTCCAACTGAAGAAAGCCAGTCGAGTTTAATTATACTGAAAGGTAAATAATTCTTAAAATAAGTTACAAATTGTAAAAGATCAAGTCATGTACTTAAGAGTCAGTATTTCAATCAGTTTTAGAAGTAAATCTGTTTTAAAATATAAGCAACAAATAATGTAGCAGCTCCCAATTTTAAAATCCCAAACTTATCAAGGTCTAAGGAAAATTCATAATAACCCAAACTATACCAAACTTTTGATGGCATCAGTAGAAAAATGACCGCTATGTCTGCCCACTAAAGAGGGCTTGACACATTCAAGGTATTTGGTTTGACTTTGTAAAGTGTCATGTTCCAACTGCAAACAATATAGCCCCTGATCTGTCATCACAACAACACACCTATGATCAGTACAGGAACATTCTGATGCCAATGCAAGTATTGAAAAGTGCCTTTCCCAAGAGCACAGCACAATATCAGGCTCTCTGTTGTATAAATTTGGCTTTTATGAAGTCAACTTACACATAGTACCCTTTCTAGTTCATCATCTATGAATATGTTTCATACTACTCAAGTGAAGATTATTCTTCGATGTCCATTTAAAACATATTTGTGACATGCAGTGATCAGCAAACACTCCAGCGACAGAATGTCATTTTCAGAAAAAATGTCATCATTGGTGGTGAACATGGATGACCAGTCAGGAACATACATTAATGTTTCTAAATGTTGGCACAAGCACACAGATGCAGAATGCACACTGTTACAGTGTTAATAAACATTCTCAACATTAAATTTAAAAAATTTAAGACATAAAAGTATTATGATATATGTGTGTGTGTGTGTGTGTGTATAAAAGTCAAGTCATACTGCAAACAACATAGACCCAGATCTGCCATCATATAATGTGTCTATGTTGTTGGTTCTAAAGATAACTCCTAACAAACTACACTGACCCAGATCTGCCAGAACATTCAGCAATGGCAGATCTGGGTCTGTGCAATTTGCAGTTGGACTCAACATGTAAACGATTATATATGGTATTTTTTTTCTGAACTTTTAATGAATGACAATTTCCTATGCATCTAAATATGGAATATTGTTGTGGTCTAACCACTTATTTACAAGAAAATATGATAAATAGAATGCAATAATACATGCTTAATTAAGCAAAATGTCTATGATGTAAAATATTCTATGATAAAAACATACCATGATCCAAATATATATCTATATATTAAATATATAACATATAATAAGCTCTTTTTCTGTCATTGCAGTGCAAAAAGTAATTTCATGTCAAAATGCAAAAAAATCCCACAATCACTACTAACTGCACGTAGTAGTGCATTACATGACTTGTCCATGTGAAAATCCCATAAACCCTAACAACTGCATGGAGTAGTGCATTACATGACTTGTCCATGTGAAAATCCCATAAACCCTAACAATTGCATGTAGTAGTGCATTACATGACTTGTCCATGTGAAAATCCCATAAACCCTAACAACTGCATGTAGTAGTGCATTACATGACTTGTCTATGTGAAAATCCCATAAACCCTAACAACTGCATGTAGTAGTGCATTACATGACTTGTCCATGTGAAAATCCCATAAACCCTAACAATTACATAAAGTAGTGCATTTTATTACATGACCCTTATATGATACATTTTCTCTTTGGCAGACTCAACATTATATATTGTGATGTACAAGAAATTATATATTTTCATGTTGTGTCTTGATGCTATTTTAGAACAAGTTAAATTATCTCATTCTGCATTACATAATGTTTAACAAGTAAACCAATTTTGTAAAGCTAGAAAGTAAAACACTTTAACACTGAGACTTATCTAACAACAACCTTTAATATGACCTAATGGTGTGGACGGATGCTTGGATGGTCATGCATATATACGCCAAAGTAATCACTATCTGAACCTTCTGTCAAAGCAGACTCAGCAAAAACAGCTGCTGACATTCCTCTCAGGGTGAACTCTACAAAAATAACTGCAGACATTCCTGTCAGGGCGAACTCTGCACAAACAACTGCAGACATTCCTATCTGGGCAAACTCTACAAAAACAACTGCAGACATTCCTGTCAAGGCAAACTCTACAAAAATAACTGCAGACCATTCTTGTCATGTCAGACTCTACAAAAACAACAGCAGACCATTCTTGAAGTAACTATACACATAACACTACATACATATTTTATTCTGAGTCGGCGAAAAGAACGAGTTTGACATGGTATAAGGATATGTCAGTGCCAAGATGTATTCATCTGCCAAGATGTATTCATCTGCCATATCAAGTTCTTTCCACGACTTGGAACAAAATACGAATGTGGTCTTGTATTCATTACATACCCCTTCTTTTACACTTCACAAATGGTTTCTGCTAAACAGTGTGAATGCAATTTTAAAGAAACTGATATTTATTTGAGTTCCATTCAGCACATCTAAAATTATCCACACATGGGCATCAAAGAAAACAAGAAGTAAAACAGCTGCAATCTAGGCACAATAAAGATCATCCATGTAAGATTAAATGCATATGTAATAACAGCTTTCATGAACTTGCAATGTGATAACTGATAATATTGACCTCTACACTGTGTTGGTCAATGTGACCTACACTACTCATGAACTTCAGGTGAATCTTAGCATTATTCTATAATTGTGTAGTCTTTGCCCATTAATGTCTCTATAAAATATTTTTTGAATTATCAACATTTTTCTCTGTTTTGATGAATCTTTCATTTGATTTGTATCAACAATTTAATTTTTCATTTCAAACCAATTCCTCAAAACGATGCATTTCTAGTATGTGATATCCAACTATGTTCTGATAAATAATAATAATCTTTTAATAAAAAAATAAAAAATCTAACAAGCTAGAGAAAAATAAATGCTTCACATATGCAACAGATGTTTAAATTAACATGTTAATTTACCTGTAACTTTATTAAAAATGCTACAAAATCAAGAATTTAAAAATTTCACTCCCATGTTTTTGATGCATGCCTATTAACTGAGATCATGAATATGAAAATGAAAATTATATTATGCCTTGCAGGCATTATATTCTAGTGTAACAAAATGCCATAACATTCCTTATGCATAATCATTTTCTATGAAAGAGAAGAAAAACTAGAGGAATGGTGAGCAATTTGCTTGCATAATTATTCCCCGCCCCCCCCCCCCAGCCCGCATCCCTAACTTATATTATGATACAGATGAGTCTACAGTAAAAGAGTGGAAATGAGAAGGCTGGTCAACATGCATGTCTTCTACAGGACAAGTCGCATGGGTCATGTACGCACATTTACTCATTATAAATTAAACACTAATTACCTTTTACCAAAGTCTATTCAATCCCGATTACTGAAAGCTCTGCATCTTAGATGTCACCAAGAAACTTTGAGATGCAAATTATCTATCGCTATGGACTTTTTTACAGTGGTGGCCATGTACTAAACTTGGTTCAAAATAAGAGTGTGTCAAGTGGAATCATCACAATCAAGGGTAGTACGAATATGTTTATCAATATGTGTAGCTTTCACTGACATCACAGCGGGCAACAATCAATCCAGACTGTAATGGATCCCACATTTAGGTTCATTTTCTCCAAAAATGTCTACATAATTTAACATTAATTTTGCTGTATGCACCTCTCGGGGTGTTTAAATAATGACCTTCCAATGGAATATGGATGTGTATGAATCCAAATAATGTGAATACTTGCCACTTAAAGGTATGTAGAATCAAATTCTAAAAAATGACACCCATTACTGAAATAGTGTTGAATGCCTACATGACCCATGTGACTTGTACTTTAAATTTTGTCATATATGGTATCCAGGTACAAGTCAAAATGAGTCAAAAAAAATTATACAGATCAAAAGAAACAAAAAATTTAAGATGATCCCTATTATGTGAACTAAGTTTTACAGCAATCCATAAAAAACTGTCTTGGACTGCATTCAGGTGCAGGCAATATTATTACAAAGTTTCATGGCAATTTATTCAAAACCGAGACCATATTCACATGATTCCCATATACAACACTAGACTCAAAGATATGATGGGCAATAACTCTAACAAAAATTGCAGGATTAATTTGACTACCAAGATTGATTCAACTAACTTAATTATAATACAAGATAAAACTGACAAATCTAACAAAAAAATGCTGAAACAAAGTGATTATTCACTATGCACAAGGCGATGAGCATAATATTTATTACGTTCCACGGTAATCAGACTAGTTGCACAAACAAGACTGTCATACATTATATTAAGCTACAACACAAACAGGGTATAACTCCAACAAAAATTGCAGGAGCAAGGTGGTTTGTCTACATTTGCGTCTTCAGGGAATGCCTATAATATTTACCATCTTCAATGGCAATACATGAAAAGCTGAGGGACTAGTTGTACCAGGAAGCTTGTTTCAAACAATGTTTAAGCTCCAAATAAGGACATTTTTTTTGTCGGAGCGAAGTGACAGGTAAATATGTGTATCTTCAAGTGAGGATTATGGGAAAAAACTGCAGGACTAATTGTGCTAACAAGATTATTTGCCTGCTGGATGAACATTAGGATTACTATATAAAAACATAAAATGGACTCAATGACAGAAAATACTCGCAAAAAGTTAACATCACAAAAGACATATTAAAAGAAAGAAACAACAATATAATATAATACATATTTTCCTAATGCAAAGTGTGAATGGTTTATTTTTTACACAATGACCAATGTTTAAAATGGAAAAAAATGGAATGCTAAAGAATGGATCATTTCAGTCATATTTCCTGGCTTCATCTTACAAGCTGGATTTTTTTATAAAAAAAAACATTTTTCATGTACCTATCTACAAACTCAACCAAGTTAATGAACAAGAAATCTCCCTCACAAAATGTTAACAAATATTTTAGCAACATCAAAATAGCTGGTTAATTTTAATATAAACTGTAACCAGTCTTTCATTGTTAACACATACTATCCTGAGTGACAGATTTCAATGCTTCATACATCATGGGAATGAATAACATGATCATTGTTTTCTGTTTCATTATGGAAATGGTAGGTCTCTGGTCTTTTATCAAACAGAAATTTTTAATCTCAAATTGGATAATATGCAGAAAGATTTGCACTTTGTACCAATTCACTTTAAAAGCATCCATCCTCAAATAAATTATCATCACACCACTGAAAGTTTGTTTCATTTTGGTCAGTGCGTCAGGTGGCAATGACTATGAGACCTTATCAGTTCAAAATGACAAATGCCAAGTCAGTGAAACTAAATGACTTCAGTTTGTCTTTAGGTTGTTCAATGTGTCACCTCAGCCTCCATATATGAAAGTAACAGGAATAGGTCAGCCATGGATGGAATGAATTTATTACATAGTATGTCTGTGGGCCAGCTTAAAGCCAACCTGGGTTAGGCTCAAGTACCTAGCTCAGTAAGTTTCCTATCAACCTGTGTCAACACAAACCACTTCACTAACCAACCAAGCAACTTGTAATCCATCTTGAGAGAAATAATCAAACATCAACAAATCTTCTGAAAGCAGTATGTACTCATTCTGTTTTAATCATATGATCATTTATATAATCTCTCATTAACTTCCTCCCTGTTGGGCTTTTACAACAAGACTGTTTGCAAGACCACTGGGTACATACTACCCAAAGATTTAAATGTGGCAAGTGTTAATGTTTGCATGTACACAAGCAAGCAAGCACAAATAATGAATAAATTAAAAATGGGTGACAACAAGGCACTTAATATTTAAATCAGACTCTTGTGGAATTGAACCATACAGTCTTTCTATAAGTGGCCAAATACACAATATAAAAGCTTTTAATTGAATTGTGGTCAATGTAAAAGTCATATTTAGGAAATAAATCATGAAGAATTGTAGTCAAAATGAAGATAAATGCAAGTTTCGGGAAAACATTCAAAAGTAAATATCAAACTCAGAAACTTAACAAAATTGTATTAAAAGTTTGTGCAACCTGCATATACATATAATTAAGAAAGCATAATTTCAGATAAACTTATTCCAACCATTGTAGTTGAGAAAGTGATTGCAGTATTGTTGCAATCTATTTCGACTAAATGAGTATATATTTCCTGATCTGTGTTATGGGGTGGTCAGTAAGTTTACAAGCCACCAATTGGTTAACAGCCATCTAATTTATAAACATAAATGTTCTAATTGTAAAAAAGTATTTAAAAAAATAACTTTTAAAAAAGAATGCTAATATAAAAACTATACAGTAAATAAATAAACATTACTAATTCCCAGCTGCCATGTGAAATGTGCAAGAGAATGGATCTGAAAATGCACTTTCCGAGAATTTAAAATCAAATGAATGCTTTTACTTAAAATAATTGTTTAGAACATAATCCTGAAGAATTTAGATGCTTCTGCTAAAGGGAATATTCAAAGTTCAAGCTACCTTATATATTTGTATATTTAGATTTAATTTTTAATTTTAGTTTATACAGACATTGAAATGGGTAATTTTACCAGATCTGCACTTCACTGGTGTTAATTCTGCATTTCTTTTGAATCCTATTCACGTTTGTTTTTTTATCTTGGTGTCTGTCAGTCATGGTCTCCAAAGTTTACACTGGTTTTGATTATACTGTTTTTGTGATTTTTTTCTTAACTTTTCATTTATTTGATATCTCTGATGTTCTTATCTGTGATAAGATTTCAAATTAACCACAGTAGTGGCCATATTGGATGTAAGATCAGCACCAAATTAATTTAGGACAAGCTGGACACCATTAGAAGACATTTGGTGAAAATGTCATGTTGATATAACCATCCAGTCAGGAGAATTTGCAACTAAATTTTCAATATGTTCATCGTGACTGCCATTTTGAATTCAAAGCAGCACCATTTGTAGTCAGTACCAAGCAGGTATCATAATCAGTCTTCTGGCGAAAACCCACATCATTATTTCTTTCCATTTAGGCATAGCAATAACATGATTTTCAAGATGGCTGCCATAGTGGTAATACTGGATGTCAGATTGGCATAATTTTCTTTTAGTACCAAATGGACATAATATGAAGTCTTCTGATGAAAATCCAATTTTGGCATCATTTTCTATTATGGAAAAGTTGTAACATTTTCAAAATGGTGGTTGTAATGACCATATTTGACACTGGATTGCCATCATTTTTATTTAAGGCCAACTAGAGACCATATTAAAATAGATGTTGAAAACACCATGATAGAAGTTTCTATTTCACTGGAGTTGCAAAATTAAGTTTTTCAAGATGGCTGCTGCTGTAGCCATATTGGATGTCAGATAAGCACTTGTTTCTTACGGAGCAGCTGACACCATAAGAAGTTTTTTAGTGAAAATCTGATACAACAACCATCCATTCCTGTAGAACTGTGATAAGATTTTCAACCACTGAAGTTGCCATCTTGGATGTCTGAGTGGCACCATTTTGATTTTGGACCAACCTGACATAAGGTCTTCTAGTGAAAAGCCCATGCTGATAGGACTTCTTGTTCAGGAAAAATACTGATAAGATTTTTAAGACAGCTGACATGGTGGCCACAATGGATGTCAGATCTGCACCATTTTCATTTTGGCCCAACTTGTCAATAATAACGGGTCTTTTAGTTAAAACACACGTGCTGATATGAGCATACATTCATTAGCAGCGATAATAACATTATCTAGATGGGCACACTGTTGGCTATATTGGACATATGAGCAGCACCAACTTCATTCAAGATAACCACCATAAATACTGGCCACCATGTACAGCCTATCGTGTGCTGAAAAATGGTGTTAGACCCTACAACAACAACAACAACATTCAAGATAAACTAGATCTTGGGAGGCCCAACTACACATCTAAAGAAGTCTTTTATAAAACACCATGTCAATAGGGCTTTCTGTCCAGGAGAAGTATAAATCACAAGATTTTTAAGACGACTGCTCTGGTGGTCACATTTGATGTCCGAGAAGCAACATTTCTGATCTTGGAATGTATGCATGTGCAAATTTTGACAATCCTCTAAGATGTTTAGGAGGAGTAGTGATAACAAACTGGTGTTAATGGATGGATGCTGGGTGATGGCAACAAGCCATCCCATAAACTCTCTGGTCTAGGACCAGTACGTGCCAAAAACTGCACAGTCACATTCATGGCTGATGATGATATTAATGTTGTTGTTGTTGTTGTAGGGTTTAACGCCATTTTTCAGCACACAATAGACTATACATGGTGGCCAGTATTAATGGTGGAGGAAGAACCCAGGAAATCCCCGGAAAGAACCACTGACCCTCGAGAAGCTACTGGCAAGCTTTCTCACATACCCACATTGGCCGAAGATATTAATGTAAATTAGTGAATCTAACATGCATCCAAGAATAAGATACATTCAAGTATTACCACAGTTTTTCAATTTTGTGTAAAAGAATATATTAGATTACCCATGGACATATATTGTTGTTGTTGTTGTTGTAGTAGGGTTTAATGCCTTTTTTCAGCACAAGATAGGCTATACATGGCAGCCAGTATTAATGGTGGAGGAAGAACCCGGGAAACCCCCAGAAAGAACCACCAACCCACAAGAAGCTACTGGCAAGCTTTCTCACATACCAACATACCGCAAACCCGCGACACGAACCCACGCAGATAGAGGTGAGATGGCAGTGGTCCGTAATGGTGAGCACTTTAGACCACTCAGCCTCTAAGGGCACCCCATGGACATATATAACCTGCAGGTTTTCATAAAGAATAATAAACAACCTAAATCTGTGTTGGTTTCTTTTCATTATAAACATAGTATAAAATACTAGGGTATGGTGAATCATCCTTTCTATTACCTCTGAGCTGCAGCAGAGCCATTTCAATCAAACTGGGTCAATTCATATTTAGTTTCCTCTCCTTAAACAGTCTCAAACATTCCATGATGATGCCACATGCTCTCTTTCTTAAATGAAGGTCCATTACCGGTAGTTCAAAATAAATAAAATAGCCACCTATCCATAAACAATCGCCAGATGGTATGATGGTATGCACTACACACCTTACAATGATACAGTAAACAATAATAACGCGGCTACTATTTGCAATCAATTCTGGAAATGTGAAATTCTAACATAAGTCAACTTGTCTAAGGTAGCTCTGAATCCGACTACAATGATGACAACAAATCAGGCAATTTAAGATTTTAGTAAACACAACAACATTGCCTCTCTTCATCAAGTTATTAAAATGAAGATGGTGATTTTATTATGTTGATCTTGTTTTCTTGTTATTATATCATATTAAACTTTTGAAAAATGTAGTTGCACAGTGAAACATATATAATTAACATTTGACTCATTTACTATTTCAAACTTGGTGCATTGTTTGAAATAGGAAACGAGTCTTTTAAAATATTATTACAATGTGGTAATATGAGTAAAGATCTAACTGTATAACATGTGGACATATATAACGTGGTAGGGAAAAACTTGGATAAACCATGTGTAATATTCGCTAATTTACAGTACATAAATGGCTGTTTTTGGAAAAATATGACACCTTTTAATCAGTGAAAAAATAACTAAAGATTATAGGATATGATGCAAGCATTTCCATGCAAATGAACATTCTACCATGAAACTTAGTGGCAGTAGAAAAGTACGGGTAAATATTTTCAAATCAATGCATGAAATGCATTAATATTTGATTTTGATTTTATATTTTAATATTTATCATTTTGCATTTTGTGTGCTCCATTTCCTCCATACTGAATTCATCATTTCAAATGCATTTATTCTGTATTTCGATAAAGTTCATTCTTAATTTTGTTTTCATTCACTGGTAAGGTTACCCATTCCATGGTCTGTATATAAGAAATGTTCTTTTGTTTTGTCAATCGTCTAATTCTGGCCTCATAAGATCATATTCTAAATAATTTTTGGGGGGCTCAAATAAACATATTTAAGTGAATTATCATTTATACATTTCATGACCTGACAACGTCATAGAAACAAGTCATTAAACAATAGTTTCCTGCATTACGCAGAACATGTCAATTAATTTCCTATTAAAGCAACATAATATCATGGTCTCATAAAATTATGCATCATCATCTTTCAAATCTCATTAAACCATGCCATGATCCAAATTCATTCCCATGTGTGCACATCTTGGTGGTATCATTTCAATCCACATCAAGAGAATACCACAGGATATAAATTTAGTGGTGCTAACCAATGAAAGGAATCGGTATCATTTACAGCCAATGTACCTGATCTGTATCATTGATAGCTAAAGTTCCAATTCTGTATCATTTACAGCCATTGTGCCCAATATGTATCATTTACAGCAAATGTTCCAATTCTGTATCATTTACAGCCATTGTACCCAATCTGTATCATTTACAATGTTCAAATTCCTTATCATTTACAGCCAATATAACCAATCTAGTTAAGTTCAATACAGCTCCAATCTAACACAATCGATACATACCTTGACCATAGTGATTTCACGATATAAAACTGATTGCAATACCATGGATTTCTCTTAATCCTAAAAAATGTATGCATTACATTAATAATTTCACGTGTAGAACTCATTTTCCTCCTCGGTAGAGGTGTGGTCATGTGAGAAAAATGTGCCATTCTTCTCACTGGCTCTCTTTGGAATGGAGGACTTGTGGACATGAATTAACTGGGTATTCATTACTTCACAGTCTATCTGCATCATGCCAACACTACCAGGTGGAGGGGACATTGACTCTGGAGGAAGAAAGATAAATTTTTTTAAATATAAAAAATATGTAGTTATTTTCAAATAAAGATTACAGACTTGCCTCAAACTTTGTAAGAAGTACATACATGAAAAGGATATTGAAACTGTCATGTGTCACCTTTAGTAACTATTTTCTCAAACTGATAAAACAAAATAGTTCTAATTATTGGCACATCAACTTAAAATGGGTTTTTGCACCAATGTGAGGGCAACTAAGTTTAGATGGCACATATTAACACGGACTGCATAAAATGTACCTGTAATATCCTCTATTACTTGGTATGCATGCGTCTGAAAGTATTCATACATCAAACAACAGTGTGCATTTGTAGATTTGTGTAATGGCAATATATTAAGCCTAAGTCTGTAATACCAAAGGAAATAATTCCATGAACAATTTACCATTAAGGGCCACTGCTGGCATAACCAGTGACATCCTGGGTCTGGTGGTCTTGTTATGGTATATAGCTGGTACCAGGTAATAATCCTGAAAAATTAAAGTAAATGAAGTTCAAAAATTATTTGATCCAAACAAAATATTCTTCAATAAAACGTTATAACATTAGTTGATTTTCTCCATCAGCAGCAGTTAATGATTAATCATATTCCTGTTACATTACTTTCATGCTTCCACTTTCTTTCTCTAAATTAAAGAAAACTGACAATGCCAGTATTTTGAGGGAATCATTGTGCAGAAAGAAAAGTGGGATGGATGGAATGATGGATGGGGGGAAGATGTCAAGACAAAAGGATGTACAAATAGACAGATGGAATGTTAGAATGTATGTGTGTGCTTGTTTGTTTGGATTTTTAATGTAGCTTTAACAATTTTCAGTCATATCACTACAATGTCTGCAGTGTGGCAGTTTATAGTGAAGCCTAGCAATGGGGCATCAAGCTGCATACATGTATCATGGCATCTAGTCATATTATCCTGGACAGATGGAATAATGGATAAAGTAAAGAGGTCAAAACAGAAGGATGTACCAATGGAATGAAGGACAGAGGAAAGATGTCAAAACAGAAGCATGTGCAGATAGAATGATGGATGGAGGGAATATGTCAAGATAGAAGGATGTACAGATGGACAGGCATAATTTAATATCATATATCTTAAACAAAAAACTGGAGAGAACAAAGTAAAATTCTTAAACTCTTAGGTCAAAATCTGTTACATTAATCATGTTCTTTTTGAATATCTAAGAAGTTTTCTGGTGGTACATCACCAAAATCTACTTTATTGACTTTACATGAAACAAAAAATTTGATCTTACAGGGCGAAGTCGATACACATGACATGAAGAGTAATAAAGGAAGAATCATACATGAATACATCTTAAAAAATTCAGTTGATATTGTACTTACTCTGTCAAATGACAAGACATAAAAAGTATCATTTCTGTGATGAATAGCTTTAAGGAATTCTCTTCCTGTCTCAGCTCCATTATATAACTGAACATGATAGCTGGCTCTTGATGATCTGGAATAAAAACCCACCAAAGCAATCATAATTATTAAGAAATATATTGTTTTCATTACTCAGTGAAAGGTTCCTGAAGCATTCAGGCAACATAAACATACTAATGGAAATACACTATTATTCATCGACTAAAGAATTTATTGGATTTTGTGGTTACTATAAACTGCAAATATTAAAATCTTCTTCTTCTTCTTGTTATAGGGTTTAACGCCATTTTTCAGCACAAGATAGGCTATACATGGTGGCCAGTATTAATGGTGGAGGAAGAACCCAGGAAACCCCCAGAAAGAACCATCAACCCATGAGAAGATATTAAAATCTGATTAGGTAATTAATTGTAAACCCACGAAAACTGATAACCACATAAATAAATAATTTGAGTGTGTGTGATTTAGAATTTTAACGTAGCTTTAAAAATTGTTCAGTCATATCACTACAATGTCTGCAGTGTGGCAGTTGTGATGTCTAGCACTTGGGCATCATGCCGCAGACATGAAGCATCATATCCCACCCAGTCACATGATCCTGACACCAGGCCGACCAGTCCTAACACAAACATCTTAATGCTGAGCGCTGGTCGAGGCAGCTGCTAGCAACATTTATCTAAGTCTATGGTATGATTTGGACAGGGATCAAACCCATGACCTCCTGCAGCTGAGGCTGATGCTCTAACCACCAGGCCACTGGAGCGGTCTATAATGCTACTGAGATAGTGGTAAAAAAGTGAGAAACAAAAAAGGCATTTGGGAGAACCTGGTGTCTTGTGCAAGGAAATATGGCATCATGCCACTGATTGTACCAGACACAGCCGAAAAGCCTTGGATGTTTATGTTATGGCCATAGTTACTGCAAATTAAATGAATGAGAAGAGGAGATAACTCTCAAACAAGTCTCAACTAATTAAAAAAAAATGTTTCGACTGACGTGAATGAAGGCATGTACCCATCAGGCAGTTCATGCAAAGTGGATTATCTCCACATGAGAAAGTGTCACCTCATGAATAAAACAAGCTTTGAGAAAGTGGGACTGATTTGCTGATTGTTTTACGAAACTAATTAGATATGGCAATTGCTTTCACACTTACATATATATTATTGCACTTTCAACATAGGCTCATAGGTTACCCACAATTTTTTGTCCCATTTCCCACAAATCTTGACCCTCTGTGATACCTTGGGCATGTATTTCATCAAAAAATTAAGTGAAAAACATGCCAACTACTTTTCACTAGTGTATGTCCACCATATTTGGAATCAGATAGCACCATTTTCACTTGGGACCCAATAGATATCATAAGTCTCCAAGTGTAACTCCATATTGATATGACTTTCCATTTAATAGGAGTGGCAATTACAAGATTTTCAGAATGGCTGCCATGGTGGACATACTGGATGTCATGTTGGTACTATTCTCATTCAGGACAAACTAGACATGGCAAGATCTGATGGTGAAAACCTGATGCTTAAGTCTATCTAACAAGTGTATTGACTCTATGGTCTTAAGTAACAGAAAAGAGTGAATTGCAGCAAGTTTTGTAACTTCAACCAAATAAATGTTTCCCCTGAAAACAAAGTGAAAATCTAAAAAGAATTTACAGCATTGTGAATTAAATCCCAATTAGTCCTTAAAGTTCTATCACAAGTCTAAAAGTATAGAATGAATTCTAGTGTTGTTCCAAGTGAATTCCAATGATGAATGTTCTGATGTACCAACAGCTAGGAATGAACTTAACAATAATCCCAAAATAGTGATTTTGTTTGAAAAGTATTAATGAGCACTTTGAAATTCCAGTGAATAGTTAAATACACAAATCCTCTCAAACTGAACACAACTATAAGAATGATTCAACTTTGGACGTTAGGGTAGGAATGAGTATTCTCATATATTTAAAATTAGTACAAAAACCAGACACAATCTGAGAACCAGGATGAGGGTCAAAAGTTCATTTTCAGAACATTCTAAGTTATAAACACTCTTATATAGATCCCAACTACTCTGTCATCTTAATGGAAATTTCCATCAAACTGTAAACATAATTCTTTTCAAGAAGATTCTAAGGTCAGAATCAAGGCTAAATCCAGAACTCAAACTTAGTAAACACGTTTACCCTATATTATATTAGCAATTTAGGGCCAACTCCTACCCTCAATTATGGAAAAGGCCAATCACACAATACAAATGAAATATACATCTGACTAAGAGGAATAGTAATAAGAATTTTAAGATGATTGGTGTGGAAGCTATACTGCATATGAGATTGGCATAATTGTTATTTAAGAGCAGGTAAATACCATAAATTTTCAGGATACCTGCTGTGGTGGCCATACTAGATGTCTGAGCAGCAACATGTTTATTTAGGACCAACCAGATGCTCTCCTAATATATTGTGATTGGGGTATTGGGAGACTTGGATTTGCAAGGCAGTAGATGTTCAAATATATTATGATTGAAAGACCTGGATTTGCAAGTTAGTGGATGTTCTCCTAATATATTTTGATTGACAGACCTGGATTTGCAAGGTAATGGATGTTCTCCTAATATATTTTGATTGACAGACCTGGATTTGCAAGGTAATGGATGTTCTCCTAATATATTTTGATTGACAGACCTGGATTTGCAAGTTAGTGGATGTTCTCCTAATATATTTTGATTGACAGACCTGGATTTGCAAGTTAGTGGATGTTCTCCTAATATATTTTGATTGACAGACCTGGATTTGCAAGTTAGTGGATGTTCTCCTAATATATTTTGATTGACAGACCTGGATTTGCAAGGTAATGGATGTTCTCCTAATATATTTTGATTGACAGACCTGGATTTGCAAGGTAATGGATGTTCTCCTAATATATTTTGATTGACAGACCTGGATTTGCAAGGTAATGGATGTTCTCCTAATATATTTTGATTGACAGACCTGGATTTGCAAGTTAGTGGATGTTCTCCTAATATATTTTGATTGACAGACCTGGATTTGCAAGTTAGTGGATGTTCTCCTAATATATTTTGATTGACAGACCTGGATTTGCAAGTTAGTGGATGTTCTCCTAATATATTTTGATTGACAGACCTGGATTTGCAAGGTAATGGATGTTCTCCTAATATATTTTGATTGACAGACCTGGATTTGCAAGGTAATGAATGTTCTCCTAATATATTTTGATTGATAGACCTGGATTTGCAAAGTAGTGGATGTTCTAATATATTATGAATGAAAGACCTGGATTTGCAAGGTAATGGATGTTCTTATAACATATTTTGATTGATAGATCTGGATTTGCATGGTTGTTGTTGTAGGGTTTAACGCCATTTTTCAGCACATGATAGACTATACATAGCGGCCAGTATTAATGGTGGAGGAAGAAACCGAGAAAACCCCTGAAAGAACCACCGACCCACGAGAAGCTACTGGCAAGCTTTCTCACATACCCACATTTGCCAAATCAGAGACTCGAACCCATGCAGACAGAGGTGAGATGGCAGTGATCCATAACAGAGAGCGCTTTAGACCACTTGGCCACTCGGGGCCCCTGGATTTGCATGGTAATGGATGTTCTAATATAATGTGATTGACAGACCTGGATTTGCAAGGTAATGGATGTTCTCCTAATATATTTTGATTGATAGACCTGGATTTGCAAGATAATGGATGTTGTCCTAATATATTATGATTGAAAGACCTGGATTTGCATGGTAATGGATGTTCTAATATATTATGATTGATAGACCTGGATTTGCAAGGTAATGGATGTTCTAATATATTTTGATTGATAGACCTGGATTTGCAAGGTAATGGATGTTCTCCTAATATATTTTGATTGATAGACCTGGATTTGCAAGGTAATGGATGTTGTCCTGATATGCTATGATTGAAAGACCTGGATTTGCATGGTAATGGATGTTCTAATATATTGTGATTGGGAGACCTGGGTTTGCAAGGTAATGGATGTTCTCCTAATATATTTTGATTGACAGATCTGGATTTGCAAGGTAATGAATGTTCTCTTAATATATTATTATTGAAAGACCTGGATTTGCATGGTAATGAATGTTCTAATATATTATGACTGAAAGACCTGGATTTGCAAGGTAATGAATGTTCTAATATATTTTGATTGATAGACCTGGATTTGCAAGGTAATGGATGTTCTAATATATTATGATTGATAGACCTGGATTTGCAAGGTAATGGATGTTCTAATATATTATGACTGAAAGACCTGGATTTGCAAGGTTGTTGTTGTTGTTGTTGTGGGGTTTAACGCCATTTTTCAGCACGATGGGCTATACATGGCGGCCAGTATTAATGGTGGAGGAAGAACCCGGAAAACCCCGGAAAGAACCACCGACCCACGAGAAGCTACTGGCAAGCTTTCTCACATGCCCACATTGGCTGAATCTTAGACTCGAACCGCCGCAGACAGAGGTGAGATGGCAGTGATCCGTAACGAAGAGCGCTTTAGACCACTCGGCCACTCGGGGCCCCGATTTGCAAGGTAATGGATGTTCTAATATATTTTGATTGATAGACCTGGACTTGCAAGGTAATGGATGTTCTAATATATTTTGATTGATAGACCTGGATTTGCAAGGTAATGGATGTTATCCTAATATATTATGATTGACAGACCTGGATTTGAAAGGTAATGGATGTTCTAATATATTATGATTGATAGACCTGGGTTTGCAAGGTAATGGATGTTCTAATATATTATGATTGATAGACCTGGATTTGCAAGGTAATGGATGTTCTAATATATTTTTATTGATAGACCTGGACTTGCAAGGTAATGGATGTTCTAATATATTATGATTGAAAGACCTGGATTTGCAAGATAATGGATATTCTAATATATTTTGATTGGCAGACCTGGATTTGTAAGGTAATGGATGTTGTCCTAATATATTGTGATTGGGCTATGTATCTGTAGAAACAGGTATTAAAACCTAAAAAATAATAAACCCAGAGCAAATGCAAAAAATGTGCAGATTTACCTCCATTTGTTTTCAGAAATAACAGCTAATTTCTTACCTTATCTGTTTTTTAACAGTTAAATCAAATTCATTCCTTAGTGCTGCTTTCAGTGTACTGATTGGCTTGATTTGTTTTTGCTTGCTTTGTTTTCGGACATGCTTTTTCTTCTGTTCCTTGGTTTTTTCTTCCTCATGTCTTGTCATCCAACCAGCCAACTGCTCAGCCAGTCTACAATAACATTTTCAATATGATACTATATAAGCCAACATCAAGTTTTATGGACCAGTAAACATTTTATTGAGTGATCTGATAAGGAGGTCAGATAAATAGTTTTACAGGTTCATCGAGCTTTAAATTCAGTCATATCACTACGATGTCTGCAATGTGGCAGTTTATAGTGATGTCTAGCACTGGGGCATCTTGCCGCAGACATGTTGCATGATGACCCACCCAGTCACATTATCCAGACACCAAGTGGACCAGTCCTAGCACTGACCTCTACATGCCGAGTGCCTAGCAAGGCAGCTATTAGTACCATTTTTACAAGTTTTTGGTATGACTCTGCCGGCTTTGACCCTGCGACCTCCTGCATCCGAAGCGGACATTCTAACTTGGATTTCATAGTTGTCTCCCTTAGCATGTAATGCCATGTAAACAACAACTGTGCTTTGCACATCTGCCAAAAATGGTAGAGGCAAAGGGCTTCAAAAGGATACTTTTTAAGTTTAACATCGAAAGTACAACAATTTGTTGGAAAGGATGTATTTGTACAAACACATACTGGCAGTGGAAAATTGATTATTTATGAGTCCATTCTAGTTGTGTGCTCTCCTTCTCATGATAACACAGGAACAGTGTTCAAGTTGGAACAAGTCGATTTTAACTGGATACTTGACATCACATCAAATGAAATTCACAGACCTGAAGCACTGAAATATCTGACTGAACTGTGCAAGTGTAGATAGGGTTAACATAAAGAACCTAAGCAAAGATGGATGTAGTACTGCTCATAACACAATTACATACCAAGTAGGGGCTCTGGGTCGCCATGTGGTCTAATGGCACTCGCCTTTACAGATCAATGATATCTCACCTCTGTTCGTGTCGTTCAAGTCTCAAGCTCAGCTAGCATGGGTATGTGAGAAAGCTTGCTAGCAGCTTCCTGTAGGTCAGTGGTTCATCCACAATATGCATCTAAATACCACTTTACATGTAGTACTCCACAATATGCATCTAAATACCACTTTACATGTAGTACTCCACAATATGCATCTAAATACCACTTTACATGTAGTAATCCACAATATGCATCTAAATATCACTTTACATGTAGTACTCCAAAATATGCATCTAAATGCCACTTTACACGTAGTACTCCACAATATGCATCTAAATGCCACTTTACATGTAGCACTCCACAATATGCATCTAAATACCACTTTACATGTAGTACTCCACAATATGCATCTAAATACCACTTTACATGTAGTACTCCACAATATGCATCTAAATATCACTTTACATGTAGTACTCCACAATATGCATCTAAATACCACTTTACATGTAGTATTCCATAATATGCATCTAAATAACACTTTACATGTAGTACTCCATAATATGCATCTAAATACCACATTACATTTAGTACTCCACAATATGCATCTAAATACCACTTTACATGAATTTTGGAGTAGATGACCTAAATGCAAATCCTAACTTAGAGAAATTGAGCTAAAAACAAAGACTAACCAAAATCACTGAAAAATTAAACATAGGTCACAGTGACCACGTTTTCACTGAATGGTTGTACTCCTGACAAAGTAACTAATTTATGTGACTAAGTGTGTGTGTGTGTGTGTGTGTGTTATTTGGATTTTAAAGCAGCTTTACAATTCTTTCAGTCATATCACTATAATGTTTGCAGTGTAGCAGTTTACACTGATGTCTAGCACTGGGGCATCATACCACAGACATGTAGCATCATGTCCCACCCAGTCACATTATCCTGATACTAGATTGACTAGTCATAGTCTTAATCCTGAGCACCAAGCAAGGCAGCTGCTAGAACCATTTGGTATGACTCAACCGTGATTCGAACCTAGGACCTCCCGCAACCCAGCAGGACACTCTAGCCACTTAGGCTACTGGAGAGGTCTATATGACTCCAAGAGAAAATGACTTAAAATGCAAACCCTAATCTAAGTATTGACACCAGACAAATGGGAAGGATTTCTGGACAGACATTAAGGTCATTAATTCATACACTGGAATTGTGCTGCAATGTCTTCCTAAATGTTTGTGTGATTCAATTTTACATATTCCAAACTACATTTAGCTGGCAATAAATAACCACTATTATACTATCATGCTATACATACATGCATGCATGCAATATGATGATACCATCCATGAAATTTAGTTTAATTCTATTGAATAATGTGAGAGAGGAAGCTTAAATGTTGGACAATGCCCGACACAAACAACACAGACAGTGCCTTAAGGTCACATGGCCAGGCAGCCTGGTGAGCTACAAATCTCAGATTATTTCCGCATGGTTATGAAGAAAACAAATGTCAGACTACAGTTTGTAAAACAGAACATTTGTTAAGACAGAATCTCAGCCAAGGCTTTCATATAAATGACAACATTAGCTGTTAAATAACAGTACAAAGAACTTCACGAATGGAAATTATAAATGTGTATTTTGCTTTCTGACATAATAAATTGTTGAACAGGAACAGTTTAACATTTTAAACTTTAAATTTTTTTTTCACTTTTCTCACTATGCATACAACTACCTGAATAAAATTCATGACAGTATGCTTTATGTCATTCTTAAATAACTACTGTATCATCAGCCCGATATGTCCTTATGGTTGGATTCGTGTGTGTATTGATATTGTAACAGTTGGAGTTTTATAGTCCTTACAGTAATTGATGAAAGTTCGCGAAACACTATAATCAACGACACATAAAACCACCTGAATTACTACATAGCACAACTGATGTTTCTTATTCAGCAAGTGCATTTTTCAAATAGGAAGAAAAATAATTATCAATACAAATATAATGGTTGCTGGAACTATCAGCTGATCACAGTGCATACTATGTATACATACACGTTGACCTGCTGACGATTTTATACGATGCATTTGCATATTTGGCATGATAAAGAGAAGTTTTATAGGTTTGGGGTATTTGAGGAGATGATATTCGATTACAGGAGATGATATTTAATAGATGTCATCATCCTTATATAAAATACTGGGCTTCATTTGATCCATCACATGTAGCTTTCATAGGTCACTGCCATTGCGTTTATAATTCATTGAGCATGCGCAAGGTAGGTCAAGCATAGTATACCCATATGGTGAGCGATATGAGTTACCACAGTTCAGCAATAGAGTTTGGTTAAATTTTCGATAAAGTAATTTTTTTTGACAATAATTTCAACAAATATATCCTTTTATTTGGAAATAATCATTATTTTTGCATAGATTTATAGTCTCAAAACTAGTTGGGATTTTCCAACAATTTTTCAACTTCTCCAACATCCAATGCTTTTTCAACAGTATTCCAATTTTCAACGGTTTTCCAGCAAATTTCCAACTATATGGTATTTAAGGCCTGGGAATTTTCGAATCTAGAGCCAGAAAGCCAGAATGCCGGTGTGCAAGCAAGGAGACAAGAGACCATCCAAAGCCCAAATTCATTGGATATGTACAGCAGTATGTAACAGCCAGGTTTAAGAGTCAATATAGCAAGACATGGGTGTCTACTTCACTTTATTTTAGGTCCTTATAAAAGTATATTCAATGCATTAACAATTTCGTATGTTAAAGAATGCTAAGAAACACATAGTTAATGTTATAATTTCAGTATTTAAAGTAGAACTTAAACCTCTTAGTATTCTAAAATAACAATTTCTTCACTTCTAATATTTCATCAAGGATCCATTTTCATGAGTTTGAAATATTTATATATAGGTGATCACTTGGTGACGTTTTCTCACCACATATCACCCCGTTCTAATTAATTGTGTGTGGTTATTGAATGAGTCCAATTTCTCTTCAGATATCACACTTTTGCTAATATTAATTGTGCGTGGTCATTGAACGAGCTTATTTTCTCTTCACATACCACGCTTTTACAAGTATACATTGTGTGATTATTGGATGAAAATAATTATCTCCTCATATCACACTTATTCAATTCTATAAATGTATGTGTGATCATTGAATGTATATATCTATCTTCAAATATCACACATTCTTAAAACTCTCAATCTGATGAAAGTACATGTGTTCATCAGGCAGACATAATCCCACCACCACCACCACCACATCCAACTTCAAGAAGGCATCAGTTCAGACACATCTAAGGGAAACAACTCTTTTCTGTTGAGACAGTCACATGACAAGTTGTCTCCTTTGATCTACTGCAGTCCCATTGATTCAAGTCAACATTATCTACTAGACTCCTAAGTGATAAAAGTCGCTTTCTTCCTAAGATAGTGTATTATATGAAAAAGACAATCTTCTCAATAGTAAACCCTGCCCCCCCCCACCCCGTTTTCACAGCCAGTAAGTAACAATATGGTGAGTAGGAGTCAAGTCACATAGATAAAGAAAGTTGGTGATATTTTCCTCTGTGTACCAGTGACTGCAAGTAAGGATATAGGTCAACGGTGTGGGAAGGATACCCGAATGCTAGACCTGATGCCAAAGTTTTCATCTTCATCATTTCAATGCGATTCCGGGAATCTACGTGATTGCTGGATATCCATTACAATTGCCATATAATGTATTTGAATCTTACATCTTGAATAAATATGTGTAGCATGCATACAAAAGTATGACTCTGTCGTGCTTTTAATCAAGTTTATTGCATAAGGAGTCTTTACCAAATAAAGTGTCAGTGGTGCCTAGGGTTGTCGTATAATAAAAAAGTGATAGAGAAATAAAGTACTTAACGGCCAAAAACCATTACAATATATATACATGTAAGCAGAAAAACAATGTGTATCCCTCTGAGACAAATTCATATCCATGTGAAATGCCAAGGCAATATTTAAATCCATATCAGCCATAACATCATTATATCTCCCGTGAGACAGAAAATGTGTGTATCCATATCAGACAAAAAACAATATCAGTGTATCCATGTGAGACAAAAATACAATGTTTCCATGTGGCACACTTGACTAATATGTGTCCATGTCAGACACAAAGAAAGTATTTGCAAGTCCTTGTGAAACAAAGAAAATTTTGCTATGCATGTTCAGATTATCTGTCTGCAAATTCGCGCAAATAAACATTACCTCATGGACTCTGTCTTGTTGAAATAAGTCGGACACTGTAGTGTGATCCGTGATTTGCCATCATCTATACCAAAATTCATGGAGCTTTCCATAATCATTTGCTGTAACCTGTCTAGTGCACTATTTGACAGCATCCTGTTGCCCCTAGATTCTTCCTCTGTGGCCATCAGATGTCTCCCAGTGCGGTATACTGGGTGTCCTGCTTCTGTGATATGAGCATGGTCACCATTCAGTAAGCCACTAAAATGCAAATATAAACTTTCTGAACTATTCAAATTTTCATTACTTATTTAGCAGTGAAACATTGATAGTACTTTAAATGTTATGATACATTTATTTCTTTACCTATTCATTCCATTTTCAAATTTATTAATACAGCAAACAGTCATTTAAAATATTAATTTACTGATTGTTTTTTGTGTGCTGATTAATTTTTGAAGTCTTACACAATTTTATCATAGCATTTGTTCTGGATGGAATAATGAATAAAGTACATTCTTAACATTTAGCTTGAATGAACCAATAGCTTTTCTTAAACTGCTGCCTTGATAAGGTCCTTAAACCAAATTATTTTTTAATTAAGCTCAATTAGCCATCCATTTGCAGAAAAGGAGCCATTTTTCCATTTCCCAAGGGGCCCTGAGGGGGCTAAAGCACTCACTGTTATGGATCACTGCCATCTCACCTCTGTGTGGCTTCGAGTCTTGGGCTCAGCTAATGTAGGTACATGAGAAAGCTTGCCAGTAGCTTTTCTTGGGTCAGTGGTTCTTTCCGGGGTTTTCCCGGTTTCTTCCTCCACCACTTATGCTGGCTGCCATGTATAGCCTATCTTGTGCTGAAAAATGGCACAAAACCCTACAACAACAATCATTTCCCAGAGAGGGATTTCAGACGGTTTTGACTGTATATATGTATTTACACTCTTTTGTCAATCAAAGATACAAACTGATGTCAAAAGCATGAAAATTAAAATAAAAACTAAGACTGGGAAATTACTGTAAGAAGAAATTTATGTTCCAGTATTTCCACTCACTTTTGAAGTTGAGGGTTACATGTACATAATGTAACCAAATGTTCAGTACTGCACGAACTATCTGTCATATATATTATTCATTACTATACATTGTAAATTAAGAAAGAAAACTTTGCCTATAGATATCAAGATTGCGATGGAAGCCAGGTGTACCAAAATCTGATGAAATTTAAGAATGTTTCTTTAAGGAAACTAATAAAAATATATTAATATTGATGAATATTTTTAAATAGCTTCATTTCATTCACGATTCTGATCATTCTTGTAACCAATTGTGCAGATCACAGCCAGATGAAATGTAGGCCAAGGAAACTTGAAAACATGTCCATTTGCTTGTGTCAGAAATGGATTTATTAGAAAAAAGACATCAGAGTACGTAATGTCTGCCTAAAAAATTATTACTTTAATTTGTAAAAAAAGCATCGATTTAGACTGCTGAGTGTGTGAGATAATCCTGAAAATTTTGCTTATAATTCCAATGTTAATCGACATCAGAACACACTAGACAGTGCCGTTATTTTAACAGTAAGACCTTGACCCCAAAACATAAATATCAGGGTCCATGTCTTACTATGCAAGACAAGATGATACCTATGATGTAACTTGTTATGCAGATACAAGTATTTCTACCCATACATGTGTATATCTATCTGTCTGTATGTGTGTATCCATGCATGCAATGGAAAGATATGAAGTGAAATATTAAGGGCCTTGACTCGATCCAAATTTAAGCTGACAAGACAAAACCCCTAAAAGGCATATCTA
Source organism: Sinohyriopsis cumingii (assembly GCA_028554795.2). Lineage (NCBI taxonomy): Eukaryota > Metazoa > Mollusca > Bivalvia > Unionida > Unionidae > Sinohyriopsis > Sinohyriopsis cumingii. Next base: position 26,954,018 of record CM068840.1, on the reverse strand, counting down.
GGTCAATGACAGAATTTACACAACAAAATGTATCTCACTATGTTGCTGAGCTATTCTGGTTACAAGGGTCTGCTGTATTGAAGATTTACAATTTATAAAAAGAGCACCTGTTAAAACTGGACCTAAAAAGATGAAACCCTTATAAAGGGCTCTAGCTCTGTCAAAATTGGACCTGAAAAAGGCACAGTTATGTGCAATGGGGAATTCACTGACCAAATGGCATCAAATTATGTAAAAATGTTGTAGATCTTTGGTAATTATAAGAAGTGTGAATATAAGTACAGATATTTGATTATTCTAAGATTCCACATCTCAATGCAGGGCCCTAATTATGTACTGAAGTGTGAGAATGGAAATGCTGATGTGAATTGAGTCAATCAACCTGTCAACCTGTCAATCAACCTGTCATCCTGTCAATCAACCTGTCAATATGAAAAACATTACCTCCATGGTGCTAAGTTGATGCCAAACAAAAATACAACTGCAAGGACAAATGTAGTCTTAACTGGGGTAAGGAATACTTTCTTGAGCTTTTCATTCTGAAAAGGAAAATAACATGGTGAAAACATTCAAGAAAGTCAAATCAGAACAGAAGGTAATTATAACATATCTAACACTTCAAAACGGTTTTCAACATCAATGTCTGACCTACTATAAATCAAAATTTCTACATTTGGCACACAACAATTTTATCATCCTTTTTTCTAATCTGCAGAATTGTTTTATAAATGATTTCTTATTATGAGTAAATCCTATTAATGAAAACAATATGCATTTAGAGAGATAAAATATTAAATGGACTAAAATTAAAAAAAAAATAAAAACCACAGAACAATTTGTTTAGGGTTTACACAATAGAGGTCAACACTTCAAATAACAAAGTGCTCCTAAAAAGAAAAGTAGATGTATGACTGTTCATGTTTTACAAAGTTACTGAAAAAAAATGCATTTCTTTTTCAATCTAGGGTTAAAAGTTTAATCTGGGATCGACATTACATTATGTAATGACTGATTTATAGTATGTTATGTAATGACTGATTTGCATTACATTATGTAATAACTAATTTTGAGTACGTTATATAATGACCATCTACAGCACATTATATAATGACTGATCAACAAACAGTACATATGTAATGATGGATCCAGATCAATAGTTTTCCTCATGGATGTATTTTTCACACAGATAAATACAGCATAATTCACCCATGTATACGGCAAAATTATAATGTACAAACCTCTGTCTGTAGTGCATCCAATTTTCTCTTTAAAGCCTCATTTTCTTCCTTAAGAGACTGGTTTTCAGTTGCCGATTCCTGCAATCTGGCTTCCAGGCACTGCAAATACTGAAATTGATTCATGCATCATTGTGTAGTGAAATTTTCTGAAAAAGTCCCTCCATAACCTGACTCTCAACACTATTTATATTTATTCTAGCAACATGAATGGGGCTATACTGACTCTTCCACCATGCTGGTTTTTAAATGGTATTTCTTATAAATTTGTCCATCAAGGCTTATTCCCCTTGGGTACTCATCTCATAAAGAGCAATAACATTCTTGCTGTCCAATATTTTGTCCCATTGCTGTGCAATGATTTTATTTCTTCTCATTTCCTTTAACATTAAAATTAGCAATATGTTCTTTTCTTTGAAATCTGGGACTTCAGTAGTTCAATTATTCAATATGGACAAGACACCTTCCGCCAAATTATCCAAAACTGACAAGACACCTTCTGCCAAATTATCAAATACTGACAAGACACCTTCTGCCAAATTATCCAATATGGACTAGACACCTTCAGCCCAATTATCCAGTAGGGACTAGACACCATATTTTAATTAGATCCAGAATTTTTCATTTTAAGCTACATCATATCAATTGAAATGTATCTGCTTTTCAAAACTATTTATTTTCAAATTAAGAGTAACCTTAGTACAAATAATTACAGAGTGCAGTTTTATTAAGGTCTCATTTCATTTTGATTCTAAGCATTCTCATAAAGAGTATACAAATGTTATTAGAAACCTCCACATGCTTTATCATTATCACATATTTTTAATTTACAATTGTATCATTGCAATGGGTGTTCACTGATTCAAAAGGCATAAAAGCTAGTCTATATTAATCATTTTTATTAAACTTCAAAATGAAGCCCATTACAAAATGGTTTAAAGACATAACATTTTTTTAAACCTGTAACCACTGACATAGGAAACTCGGTGTGAAATACAAGAAAAAAAATCTGGTCCATGTCAAAGCCCTCAAGATATAAAAAAACACATGGTGTCCTATTTTATAACCAATCAGACTTCTGGTCCACAAAGACCCAAGAGTCCCAGCAGATGCATGAAACCTTATTATATTATGTATATTTGATTTAATTTATATTTTATTTAATTTAATTGTTTGTAAGTTTTAAAATATTTTTATTTTAATTTCATTACAAAGTAATGTAATTTTGTTTACTAGGAATTTGATATTTTCCAGAAATTAGTCTGACCTGACTGTTTAGTTGAAAACACCTAAAAAAATAGAACTTTGTATCTTTTTGCTGACCTAGTTCCTGGCCTTGATTGAGAATTAAGTAAACAACAACTTCTTTTATTTATTTTTTTTGTGGGATACACTGAGCAAGATCGAGGATGCACTGGAATACATGACCTTAGACATGTAGATAGCTTCTAAACTGTTTTGGAAGATGATCACGTGACCCTCATCCGGGCATTATTATTACTAGGACTTCTAAAATTTAATTCATGGATTATTCCTGAATTTGATTTCTTAAAACTGCAAGTTCTTATTTTTTCATTTTTACATTGTTTTTCCAGGGAAATAAATTATTTGTTAAATTTTTCAAAACTTGTTTTCACTCTTTCTTTGTCACTGTTTAAACATGTAACATAAGAATTGCAAATCTAAAGCCCTATTTAGAAATCTCATACCATCGCTTTTAACTATAACTCAGTGTGTAATAACATGTTTGGATTGATAGGGAACATACCATTTGGTTTTCAGACATTTTTTCATCTTTGACCCTACTGTGTTGTTTGTCAGAGGATACAAATCCAGTCTTTGATAGAATAATCTCAAAGACTATCAATTTCAGACAATGAAGACATGTGTAATGTCCTAATTGCTGACCCTTCCTGTCACCCAGTATTTAGGGGTCACATTGGAATTTGGAAGCCTTCCTGCAAATCTATACTCCACAGGGATGTCATCATCAAGTCTGACCACTGCATCATTGACAGTAAAAAAAAAAATTCTTTGGAAGAAATGACAGACAAATGGACACAGAGATGAGACTAATATACCCACTTATTTCCCCCCAAACCGTGCCTAGTATAACATTTTTATTTTTATTTGCAATTGGAGCAAAATGTAATATAAAGCCTTCCTGTCCATACCTCTTTTTTCTTTTTCCTTGACAGGCTCGCAGACTCTCTGTTCTTTATCATTCGCTGCTGTCGCTTTTGAGTCTTCAGCTAAAAAAAAGATAACTATGTAAAGTTTGTAAGAATATGCAAAAACGTTTTTACTGCCCATCAGCACAATAAAGTTGCAGTGGAAAACATTTCTAATGGACTTGGATTTCATTGGGAAACTAAAGGCTAAAGATGGCAAAGGTGGAGTTTTGAATTAAGGCAAATTAAAAATTATTTTAAAACAGGTCAGTTTTAATATCACAACTGTTAACTAAAGGTCATCATCTGCTTCTGTCAGGTCAGCCGGTGAATTTCACTATTTGGAATTTTATAAACCCTATCTCCACATATTGCCTGGTTTCAAAGTTACTGCTTAAGGACCATTACTGTCTCCATGCTGCCTGGTCTCATAGGCACTGTTAAAAGGCCAGTACTATCTCTCATTGTTTCCTAGCCTTGCAGTCACTATTAAAAGACTGGTACTGTCTCTACACATTGCCTGGCCTCACAGCCACTATTAAAAGACTGGTACTGTCTCTACACATTGCCTGGCCTCACAGTCAGTGTTAAAAGGTTGGTACTGTCTCTATACATTGCCTGGCCTCACAGTCACTGTTAAAAGGCTGGTACAGTCTCACCATGTTTGCTGGTCTTGCAGTCATTGTTAAAGGGCTTTTACTGTTTATACCATATTTCCTGGCCTCCAAGTCACTGTTCAAATCCATTTACCTTCGTTTCCTTCTTATAATACTGTGTATTTATAAAGCCTTTGTCATATCCTTCTCTAAGACAGCATCTACTTGGATTGGAACAATGATTTATGAAAAATAACTTGTTGAATGGAATTCATCACTTGTTAAAGTTTTATTCTAAGTGTGTGTGTGATAAAGATTTTTAATGTAGTATTAACAATTTTTCAGTCATATCGCAATGATTTCTGCAGTGTGGCAGTTTTTATAGTGATGTCTAGCAGTGGGGCAACATGCCGCAGACATGCAGTATCATGTCCCACCCAGTCACATTATCCTGACATCAGGCCAACCAGTCCTAACACTAACCTCTTAATGCTGAGCACCTAGCAAGGCAACTGTTAGTACCATTTTTGTAAGTCTTTGGTATAACTTAGCCAGGGTTCAAACCTGCGACCTCCCTCATCCGAGGTCGATGCTCTAACCACTAGGGCATTGGAGTGGTCATCGATTGTTAAGTCCTGGTACCATTTAGAGAAACTATGTTGAGTTATTTTGTTTTCATTTAATAATAAAATGATTTTTTACTGGACAGACTTGATGAATTTACAAATAATTTTATTTCCTTTTGCTAAATCTGGTAAAAATATTTGGAAGCAAAGTTTTGTATTAACAAGATACAGAACAGGATCAGGATCTCTATCAATGACAATCGGGGCCTTGGGTGGCAGAGTGCTTTAAAAAGTTAACTTTTACTGATCACTGCCACCTCACCTCTGTTCACATGGGTCTGAGTCTCAGGCTTGGCAAATGTGGGTATGTGAGACAGGTTTCTGGTAGCCTCCTGTGGGTTAATGGTTCTTACTTTAGTTTTTCCGGGTTCATCCTCCATCAGTTAAACTGGCCACTGCCTATCTTGTGCAAAGAAAATGCATTTAACCCAAAGCAAGAACAGATTACGATCACTGATGATCCTGTATTTTTCTAATGCTGTACATGTTTTACAATGGCTACATCTGTTGATCCATACAAATTATGTAATAACTGTCCAAACTAAAATAGGCTTTTCACAAAGCCATTGCAGATTTGACAAGCTCATTTCAGCACAACTAAGGCTGACTTTATCTTTACATTTATCGTTTTTAAGTCTCAACAACTTTTAAAGTTGCTAATGTAGCAATATGAATGCAGACATGAGTTTGGAATCTATTCCTCAACTGATGTTGTAATGCACTTTTACTTTGTTATGTATAAAGTATATAACCATCCGATGAGTGGTGCCTGCTACCACCTGAAGAGCCATATTAACTCTCTGACCGTAACTACCCAATCTGGCTGAGACAGCACAAATCAAAGTGTCAGCAATTAGTCGGCAATAACAATGTGGCCAGAGCTGTCCTGTATACATGTTGTAAGTTTTTTTAAAGTGCTGTTGGTAGAAGATCGGCCTGCTAATAACTTCTGTTCTGAGTACTTACATTTACAAATTTGTTAAAGAAACTATTTCCAGCTCCAAACAACAAAGACCCTGATCTGTTGCATACTGTGCCAGCAGGTGATGGTCTATGTTGCTTGTTGTACTGATTACTCCTAATAAACCATACAGACCCAGATCTGCCAGCATGGTATATGCAGAAAGATCAGTCCCTGTGAACTCACACACACACACACATGCACACATGCACACACACACACACACACACACACCTGTTTTCTTAAAAAATTATATTTAAACACAAACATTTAACATCTGTCTTGGAGCTTATTACAAACAGCTATCACTGTATATCATAATGTTATTGATTACTGATACTGGTTGACGGGAAACATAAAAGCATATGCAAAATATTCAGCAAGTTGAAACTGAACTATGAATTGTATAAATAATAAATTTGTTCTATTTCATGAGTATGAGTTTCTGCAAAACCCTATGGATATCCATTGTTAGTATTGTCTTCTGTAACAACAGTTTGTAGAGCCTAATGGATATCAATCATTAGAACAGTTTGTAGATCTCAATGGATATCAATCATTAGTACAGTTTGCAGATCACAATGAATATCAATCATTAGTACAGTTTGTAGATCTCAATGGATATCAATCATTACTACAGTTTGTAGATCTCAATGGATATCAATCATTACTACAATATGTAGACCCCAATGGAAATCAATCATTAATAATGTCTTTATATGTACATTTTGTAGAACCCAATGGATATCAATCATTAGTACAGTTTGCAGAGCCCAATGGATATCAATCATTAGTATAGTTTGCTGAGCCCACTGGATATCAATCATTAATACAGTTTGCAGAGCCCAATGGATACCAATCATTAATACAGTTTGCAGAGCCTAAAGGATATCAATCATTAGTATAGTTTGCAGAGCACAATGGAATACAATCAGTACAGTTTACAGAGCACAATGGATATCAATCCTTAGTACAGTTTGCAGAGCACAATGGATATCAATCATTAGTACTGTCTGTAGATCTCAATGGATATCAATCATTAGTACAGTTTGTACAGCCCATTGGAAATCAATCATTAGGAGTGTCTTTGTATGTACATTTTGCAGAACCCCATGGATATCAATCATTAGTACAGTTTGTAAAGCCCAATGGATTATAATCATTAGTACAGTTTGCAGAGCCTAATGGATATCAATCATTAATACAGTTTGGAGAGCACACTGGATATCAATCATTAGTACAGTTTGCAGAGCCCTGAGGATTTAAATCTTTAGTAGTGCTGAAAAGTAAAAACTAGCAAAATATTTGGTAAGTGTTGTAAGTAGCATTAAATACAAGTTGCCCCATGTATATTTTGTCTAAAACAGGACTCTGCACTGATGGGAACCCAAAAATAAAGTAGTCTATAGAGACAGGTTTTTCAGCATCAAATGTATCATAAATACAGAATCAAACTTTGTGATCTCTAAAGGCCTAGCACTGACTCAGCTGTACAAGGGTTAATTCTTTATCATTAAAATCGACTATTATTATTATTATTACTTACATCTGGATTTGAAAATGATTCCCTGCCCCATAGGAGGCTAGTAGATGATGACATAAGATGGGACTGAGATGGGACTGGGGTTGGGGATGGATTTGATACCACTTGTGAAGTTTTGGCTGAGATTGCTTTTTCCTGGTTGGGTGGATTTGGTCTCAACACACCCTGTGATACCAAGCGAGCAAATTCCTCAGGTGTCACTACAAGATGTTTCTGCTTGGTTGGCTCTGAAACACAGGCAAGTAAAAATATGAAAGCTTACAACAACAAAAATAATCCCTCGTAAGGCCATGTCATTAATAAGAAAAACTTGAGTCCTTCTAAGGAACTGACACTTTACTGGCCAAAAAGAATTTTTCCATAAATTTAAGATAAGACCATTTCTTCCTTTTAACTGAAAGTATCTCTAATATTCTTCAGCAATTAAAAGATTTTCAAATTCGCTACTGTGGTTGACATACTGGATGTCAGATTTGCACTATTTTTATTCAGGATGAAGTAGACATCAATAGAAGTCTTTTGGTGAAAACCCCATATCAATATGACAATCCATTCTGTAGTGATAAATATTTTTAAGATGACTATCATGGCAGCCATACTGGATGTTTGACTGGCAAGATTTCATTTAGGACCAACTAGGTGTCAGACGAAGTCTAAAAAGAAGCATGCTGATATGACACCCATTTGGAAGTAGTGATAATATATTAAAGATGACCACCATGCTGACCATACTCGACTTCAGATCAGCACCATTTATATTCTGAACAAGACAACCCTATGCTAATATGGCTTTGTGTTTTGGAAGAGTAATGACAAGATTTTCAAGCCATATTGGATAACAGGATGGCAACATTTCTATTTAGGACCAACATGACATCATAAGAAGTCTTTTGGTGAAACCATAATGTCAATTTGACCAGTCATCTCAGAGAAGTAGTGACCACAAGATTTTCAACACAGGCATTGTGGCAGCCATTACTGGAGGTCAATCTGGAACCATTTTCATTTAATACCAACTAGACATCATTATGTGCAAACTCCATGCCAATATGACCATTCAAGGAACACAGTCACAAGATTTTTCAAGATGGCCATTGTGGTGGCCAAAATGGATGTATGAGTCATACCGTTTTTATTTAGGACCAACAAGATATTACAAGAAAACCCCCCCCCCCCATGTCAATATGACTTTGCACTGAGGAGTAGCAATAACCAGATTATGAAGATAGCTTGTGTGGCACCACTAGGACCAACCAGACATGTGTGTGTGTGTGTGCGCGCGCGCGCGTGTGCATGATTTCAATTTTTTACGTAGCTTTAAAATAATTTAAGTCATATCGCTACAATGTCTGCAGTGTGGCACTTTATAGTGATGTCAAGCACTAGAGTATCATGCCCCAGACATATAGCATCATGTGCCATGCAGCGACATTATTCTGACACAATGTCGACCAATCCTACCACTATTCTCTTAATGCTGAGTGACAAGCGAGGCTGCAATTAGTACAACTTTTATGAGTCTTTGGTATGCCTTGGCTGGGGTTTAAACCCACAACCTCCCATATCCAGGTGGACACTTGAGCCACTAGGCCACTGGAGCAGTTCAACAAATTGATATCCAAATTGCTCAACGTATCACTTTCATGTATCCCTCTTGTGTAGCATACAAAATAAACAAAAAGAACAGATAAAATTGGAATGTCAATCTCTAAAACATGACGCCTCAACTGAACAGTGGTACTCAAAATGACTGCTGTAACCTGCAGTATAGGTCACTGTTACCTACTTTTTGATGTAATGAGTAGTATTCATCAAAATGAAATTTTGCTTCATTACTGAACCTGCAATTGAATGTAAAAATGGATCCAAATGCACAAAATTAACTTGACATACATGATGAGCAAGAAACTAACATCCAAGTGAAAACATAGTAGAAGACAAGAGTCCGTTAAGGGACTGACACTCAAGCCTCAAGGGACTGACACTCTACTGGCTTAACAAATTTCCAGAAACTCAAGATAAGACCATTTCTTCCTAATAACTGACTAGTGTTGAAACCATACTTGATAATCTTCAGTGGAAACAAGATTTCCAAATTTAGGTCTTGCAAGGTAGCATAAAAAGTCTTCTGGTGAAAACCTTGTGTCCATGTAACTTTCCATTCAAGACCAATCTGGCATCACAAGAAGTCTTCTGGTGAAAACCTTGTGTCCATGTGACTTTTAATCCACAAAAATTAACAATAACATGATTTTCAAGATGGCCACAGTGGTGTCCATACTGTTGTCCAAGCAGGACCATTTTCATTTAGGAAAAACTAATACCATGGAATCAATCAGTAGTGTAGGCAGAGTAGTGATAACAAACATGTGCTAATGGACAAAGGATGATGGTAGATGGAAAAATGACCATCCCATGAGCTCTTCTAGTCTATGACAATGATCAGTAAAGCTAAAAAAAAATAGGTAAACTGAAATAATGCATGACATGTGCAGTATTGTCTCACCAGCTGTGAGGGAGGTTGCAGCTGCTACAGGTGCTTGTTGAACTACATTCAATACTGCTGGTTCTGGAGTTGTTCCTGGTTTGGGTTGAATCTTGATCTTAGAATTCAGAATGGAATTTATAGCAACTGCTGATTTTATCTGTAGAGGCTCAGTAATTACAGGATTCACAATAACTGTTGGCTTCACATCGTCTGGAGACAGCACATAATTATACTGATACTCTATCTGTGATGAATGAAGGGGTGATGAAACTGGTGATGAAAAAGGTGATGACAAGGAAGATGTTGATACTGATGTGACTGAGGATGAAGGTGAAGACTCTTGTGTTATATTTAGGATTGTAGAGCCGAAAAAATGGGTCTCGGGTAGTAGATGACTGTCACTTGCTACCTAAAAAATTAAAAAGAAAGTATTGGGACTACTGATGCATTGGTCAGTTGAAGTTATGCTAATAAAGAGATGGGAGAACAGAATTCCAGTAATACTGACTGTCTTTTGATGACCATATATATCTATTGCTCTCAATATTTCAATAACTGTATTGTTTGCTTTATATGCCACTAGAAAACTTTCACTGACATAAGAAAAATTCATTCTGAACCTACTGTGGTGATTCCTTTAGAGGCAATGTCTACTAACTTAGCAAAAGGGAGGTTAACTACTATCAGGACTAATCATTTGGGCAAATGAGTTGCCTCCCTTGTCATTAAAGCGAATGAGCAACACCATCAGCATGGAGACAGAAACCCTTTAAAGTCATATATATATATACACACACACACACACACACACACACACACACATATACATATTACCAGAGATATAGTTGTCCCACAATCTGATTAAAATCGGATCTTCACAGGCCTTAATGGAAATCTTATGGATGCCAATAAAAAATCATGTTCTGTTTGCAGTTCACCAATCAAATCGAAGCATCAAAATATCTTAAAGTTTGTCACTCAGAAGATATCATTATTAATGATAACTCTCCCTAACATGAATTTATATTGCTTTATCTGACAGGCCACTAAAAGTACAATTTGTTGGAAAAAAAAGTATTTGAATATAAAATAGTCACATCATTGTTCCTTATCTTTTTCTTTGCTGTCCCTTTTTCATCAAAATTACTGAAACATCACATAAAAATAATTAATGTTTTAGAAACATACAGCTTACGGATTATAATAAATCTTTTGCACAACAATTATAATTTTTATTGGGTATGGGGTTATCTTAGTCCCAATTCTTATATAAATTAGCAGTTGGTAAAATAGCTACGATATGTTTGACTGGTGATTCATTTATTCCCACACTCAAAAAACTACTCCAGGTTGGTATATAACACAGCATTTATTCCCCCACTCATAAAATTACTTCAGGTTGGTAATAACACACACTCATAAAACTACTTCACGTTGGTATATAACACTGCAGCAGTTATAGACCCAAACAACCAGGTTTTAAATTGATGTGGAATATTACAAAATACCTGATTTATTTCCCTCAGCATATAACATGTACAATGATAATTCCTCAATATCAACGTTTTCTAAAACTAAATTTTCTGTATAGGAATAAAATGAATTGCCATCTTGCATATCAAAATAATAATATACTGTTTTCCTGGTGGCAAAAGAAAACCCACATACTAATGCGTAAAGAATGTGTAACCTGCTAATTTCTGAGAAAGATACAAAATCGTACCTGGATTGGTAATGATTCTGAATCAGCAACATCTGCATATGAAATTGATGCAGGTGATTGAGGTTCACTCTTAATATGCACCGTGGGAGACAGCACACCTGTGTTTCCATTCAGACCTAAGAAAAGAAGACAACAAAAATTGATCATTTCAAAACTTAATCATTTCACAAAGCAATCATTTAGATGTCCAATCAAGTGCTCTAATTTTTTTTTTATGACAACCCCATTCCACTTTACTGGGCAAATATGCTATTTTAATATTTTTGTAAAAAAATTAAGTATCGTATTTGCTGTAGCTATAGCAGCTCACATGATCTAACTTTAGACTAAAACACAATGGCAATTCAAGGATTAACTTTCAACAAAACAATTTATAATGGGTGTATTAATTACACCACTGGGATCTACTTATAAATGTATCTGAAGTCTAAAGAATCAATAAATGAACGATCGAATGATAGATATAGACAGATACAGACAGACAGACAGACAGATAAATAGATAGATAGATAGATAGACAGAATCCAGTATAAACTGATACAATTATTCCATAAATCAGATAAAAATTTAAAATTAACTGCAAGGATTATTTACTTTATCACAGCACAAAATTGTTCACTGCCAATTTGCAGTGAAAGAAAAAAAAACATTTTTTATGACAAAAGTTTTAGTTTAGCATTTTAATATAAAATTCCAAGACATTTTATTACAAAAAGTAATTTTCAAGGTTTCCAGGATATTTTCATTGAATTCAAATTCCAGTTGGATTGCAGGACCTCCTTAAAAATAAGAAGGGCACAAGAACCTTGTGACCACATACAACACTGTCTGAGCTGTTACTTAATTCAGTGAGCAAGTCGTTACCAATAATGCCCTTACCACTGACACCACTGTCTGAGCTGTCACTCCAGTCGTTTAGCAAGTCATCATGTGACACTGAATGGAAACATGCCATATCATCTGACAGAGGAATCTGGAAAATAGATATATTGGACAACACTAAAATCATCAGAAAGCAACCAATAACATTGCGAAATCATTTACTTTATGCTGCCTAATGGATAGAAGATACAGGGGTCATCCTGGGCTTCGCCAATGTCGCAAATTGCGATTTTTTTTCCTTACTGGCGACAAAAATATCCCATCTGGCGATTTTTTTGGCGACAGACTTTTGGGTTATTTAATTTGTACATACAATCATGGATTTTGACTGGATAAATTAAAAGGGAGAATGAAAGGAAGCCACAAACTTGACTAAGCAATGCAATCTGTTACACAAACGATCCTTTGTTCGTATTGACAAGCCCATCTTTACTGTGCATTGTTACATCATAATCTGCTTATGCTGACATCTGGGCTGAGTACTGTATACTGTGATACAGTCAATCATGCTATCGAACTATACCTACAACTGACCGACTTCTGAAGACGCAAATAGAACAGATACAATTAACTGAATGGCCAATCCTTCTGTTGTTTGCTTTGTTTTGTTTTTTTACATATACCAATACAATAGTTTTGCTGAACCTTCATAGAAAACTGATAACCTTTGAAGTACCAACTATTGTGTATAAATACAAAGCAAATGGAAAAAATCTCAATCACAATTATATCTGTCGCCAGTGCAGCATTTTACTCATTGATCTTTTCCTTTTGCCATCAATCCGTGTTATGGCTGCAGAGACTTCAACTCTGCAACAAGAAATAGCAACAAAAAAAAAAAAAAAAAAAAAAGTTTTGCATAATTAATAATAATTATTTATTTCTCAAAATACAGTAGTGAAGAATCCCTAAATTGGGTGTGAATTTATGCTTATATATACGGTCCAATATTGCCAGGTGTTGACTCATGTAAGTTTCATTCGTGGGAATGGAGATCCTAGTTTGCTTGTCGAGAAAATTTATACAGCATTCAGTGATCATTCTTGGGATTTAGGAAGCAATTCACTTCAAGCTTTGTGAAGCTAGCCATAAGGCGGGGGGGGGGGGCTGCCGAGAGACTACTGTTGTCACCTGTCAGCACTGTAGACTGTGAACGTGGATTCAGTAAGATGAACCTCATAAAAACTGACATCAGAAATAAACTCTGCATCTCATCTCTCGAGAATTTAATGAGAATCAGCATGTACAGATGTGAAAAATTAGACTTTGAAACTGCATTCAACAAGTTGGCAGCCCTAAAATCGCGACGGCTCTTCATATAACACGTTGTAACATTTTGTTAATGTTTATTGTAATTAGAGTATTAACTAACCCATCTTTTGTAATTTTCATTGCCTGTTACATTAATAGACTAAATTAACACTTCAAAAAATGTACACTACTTGTTCTGGCGACACTTTTTGAAAATTGGCGACAAAATATTGAGGTTGGCGATTTTTTTTGGCGACAGCTTTTTAAAAGCCAGGACCATCCCTGCATCTGTACAGTTTGCTTGGTAAAAAATTAATAAATTTAACATTTAATAACTTCATAGCAATCTTTATCCAATTACCATATATACTCATGTATAAGCCAAATAATTTAGGAAAAAATAAAGGCCTGGAAGAAGGGGGGGTCGTCTTATCTGCGGGTCAATGTGTAAACTTGACACTTTTTAGGTTTTTTTTGTTGACTACTGCAATGGCTGTAAATCTTGGGACACAATTTTTTTTCCATGTCCTAAGACATAGGCATGTAAAAATAAGTAACTTCCGGGACCTGACAATTTTTAAACTGTTATAAAGTACTATGATTGATTTTGTTATTATTCTGCATGTGCATATTTTCTGATTTCTCCAACACGAAGTTAAATAAAGGTAAATACAGACTTCATAATTTGTGGGCCGATCGAGTTTACCAGGGAGACCATGCTGAACTATAATGTACCATAATTACACAGTGCAAAGTGTGCATAGTGTCACTTAAATCCTTACTTATTCCCAAACATAGATGCAGATTTTGCTTTATTTATTGTTTCAACCAAACTGCATTCTTCCGGATAACATTTCAGCTAGTCCTTAATAGCCGCTTCATTTACGTTGAATCACACACTCACAAGTTACTCATTTTCAATGATATATGCGATCCTACAAATTGAGGTAATATTTTTAAAAAGGTTTGCATGTCTATTTTTACAAGGCATATAACCATCATAATTTACATGTTCACGAAGAGTGCTAATAATAAAGGCTAAAATTCTCATAGAGATCAACTAAGATCAACATCAATCAATTTTAGTTTGACTGGTAACTATACCAATTTAACATAGGTATATATGGTACAAAAACGCCAGGTGTTCACTCGTGTAAGTTTCTTCTGTAGGAATGGAGCTATAGCATATGGAGTTACAGCATTCATAGTGATCATTCTTGGGACTGAAATTAATTGTGGACAATTTTATTGTTGTGGTTTATTTTTTTGTTCTAGTTTATATTTTTATTATTGTAGAGGTAAAAAAAATCATTAACTTACATGAATAATGTTTAAACTTAACATTCTATTTAGTGAAGAAGCGAATTCTTTATACTGAAATAATTATTTCGTTACAACAATAATTCACAGGGGATACAACTGAGCATGTAGGACTTTTCTTGTTTAGAAGAAATGAAAATCAAAGACATAATGTAATAATCAGGAGTTCTCTGCAAAAATCAGAAGTAATTATGAAATCGGTAGGTAGGCATGGAGCAACCCCAAAAATCAAGGCTTTTTTTCTCCCCTCCTGTCATGAAAGTTGACAGGTATGGTGTAAAGTCGCTTACATCAAAGCAAACTACAACTCAGCTTTTACGGTATTAGCATAATTTTCTATGCAATATTTCCAAAACTATATTATTGTATTTTGGAGATATCAGAAAAGTTGAGTACAATGGTGTCCATGAATCGACTCCAAAGGATGTACTTAATTCAGCACGTAATCAAACCTACAATGTACATGTGGTGTCACCATTATGTAAATACGTTCAGTAGCCTAACTGCGAGTGCTGAATCAAACCTTATTGTTTGTTCGTTGTGTTGTCATACTGGGATTACATTTTAATGAGTTTAGGTATTTACAATTTCAAAGTAAAGTAAAAACATAATTACCGGTACAATGATATAAAATGTCCAATGCCATAATGCATAAACAAACAATAATAGAGTCAAAAGGGAGAGGTAGTGTTGCAGGAACTTGCAACTGCTAAATTCTTGTCACTGTTTGATCGAAGTATACACAAATCTAAATTAGGCAGAAACAATAAGAAAACAGAAAATTATATTACTTTTCAAACAAGATTATACCATTTCTTTTTAACAATCCTGCATGCCAACCTCGAGATAAGTATACATGTAATTTTTTTAAATACAAGTTTGCCTAAATAAATGCATTTAGAACCTACTTTGTGCATCTTGTGATTCCTCGGAGTTGTAAGTCGGCTTTTAGTGTTTAGTGTTTTTAGTGTTCAGTTTGGGGGTCAGCTTATATGCGAATGGGAATTTTGACAATCAACAGAAAATACATGGGCAATGGCCAATAAGCAGGCATGGTTGTCTCTGTTCCTGGCAATTAATTTAGCTTCCCTGAAATATGTCTTCATTATTTTTGTGTTGGCTGTTCATACTTGCAGTATATCTACTACAGGAAAAGGTACTGTAAATTTAAATTTTTTCATGCGAACCAATATCGATAGATTTCATGAATGTTACTAACCCCAAGTTAAAGGGTACCCCCCCAAATCAAAAATTGTCTTTTTAAATTTACATACGAATGAAAACATTTTTCTGCAGTTTCATCAAAATAAACTATACAAATATTTAATTTCTTCCAGCCTATAATACTGATACATGTAGTTATAAAAGAAATATTTTTGTTTAAAGTAGAAATGTTTATCTTAAATCTTCATGCATGTAATTTTCATGCAATGAATTACTGACCCATCTGATGGTGGACAATAACTGAATGATAAGTAATTGCGAAGGCATATTATATCAAAATTATTAATAGATCAATTATTATAGCAGTGCTA
Organism: Sinohyriopsis cumingii; assembly: GCA_028554795.2. NCBI lineage: Eukaryota > Metazoa > Mollusca > Bivalvia > Unionida > Unionidae > Sinohyriopsis > Sinohyriopsis cumingii. The sequence goes on along the minus strand of CM068840.1, from coordinate 26,937,687 downwards.
CACCTTGTCTGAGCTGCTTGGGAGAGGCGGTATGTATATTTTCTCACTACAATGACAAAGATGGGGAGGGATTTCTTACATTTTTGGGGAACAATGGCAGTTTGAGACAGCAGAATACCCCCAAGACTTGCTCAATATAAAAAGTATGATTATACCATGACAGATCATTAAGATCTGCTCATACATACCTGGAGATCATCTGGTATACCCTTTGTGAACTCATCTGTCAACATAGAATCCACACCAACAATATCCGATATGTCCATATTATCTGTTCTGTCATCTGCAAGGGAGAAAAAGAAATTACATGTAAAAAGACTACAGTAGTTTATTTTAACCATACTACTGATTCTAAGGAGTTCTATTAGTGATGGAATTATTCTTGAAAATTTCCTTGCTGAAGACCTGTTCTACAACTGAAATCATGGGCAGCTGCGTGGAGGCCAACATCTTTTAAAATAGGGACAGACAAGAGGCATGGTGGTGTGGATTCTTCCAAATATTAGAAAGTGTTAAAACAGTAACAAAGGGTAAAGTTTGCAAACACAATGTGCAATTTTTGTGCATTACATCGATGTTCCAAAAATCAGTATGAATTATGGGGCACTCAACAGATATTATGAACTTGTAAGAGATAAAAGAGTGACAGAAGTAAGGTAAAGTTGTTTGCATTTGCAACATGCAAAATATAGAATGTTTGCATTTGCAACAAGCACAATAGAGAATGTTGGCATACCTCTATGTTACTTTCCTGTAATGTGGCTGAAATTTCTTTGGATCCTGTACTTGTGAAAACTGTTTTGCCTTAAGCACACAGCTAACCAAAATGACTGATCCCATGTTTTTCAAAAATCAGCATGATTGTCTACAGTACTCTATCTTTAGCAGTTATTAAAATAGGCAAATTAAATCTTGCCAGACTAGTCAATACCAGCTATTGATAATACAACAAATGAATTACCAAATACATGTATATAAAATGAAGAAAAAAATGTTATCAGCTCCATTACTTTTTCAATTTACCTCTAAAGTCCAGGAAGTGAAAATAACCAAGTGGAGCTAGCAGTTTTTTGATAGGTGCACATCTGAAGTAAGGCCTGGAATCTACTCTATAGTATAGTCCATATTACACTAATCAATCATATACCAAAATAACAGGACTTAAATGTTCTTTTAATAATACCTAAAATATACAAGGTCTTTTTTAAACAGCCAGCACAACCAGTGAGGAAACCCTGGGAAATCATTTTTCTTTATAAACCTAACCCAATGCTAAATACAAAAATGTAAAGTGCCACATGATGCAATCATGCATCCTTGAATACACTGCTGAAGTACTCTCCATTTTGTTCATTTAAAAGCTCTGTAATGGTAAAATCAGTTGGAACGTAATCAAAACTGTGCTTACCCTATTCCATCAAGAAAATTTAGAAACGTGTGAGAATTGTACCCAAATAATGCTGTATCCGGTCAATTTAGCATGAGCCACAAATTTATTTATATTTCTGTGCATCAATTTACATGGTTTGGGGCAAAATTTTATGTTCCTCAGTACTTAAATTCACAACCTGGAAAGTGGTCCTAATGTTTCAACAAATAAAAAACATTTTTTATCCTAATCTTTTAAATTGTTATTGTTTGAAAACAAGAAATTCATGAAGATTGGTATGCCATCAAAAAAGATTTAATTTATGGTACATGTATTGTTTCCATTATTCATTTTACAATCAAAGAACAGCCATAGGTTATTATGGCAAATCAATCCTCCATATCTATTTGACACACCCATAGGTCATTATGGCAAATCCCTCTCCCATATCTATATGACACAGCCATAGGTCATTATGGCAAATCCATCCCCCATATCTATATGACACAGCCATAGGTCATTATGGCAAATCCATCCCCCATATTTATAGACACAGCCATAGGTCATTATGGCAAATCAATCCCCCATATCTGTATCTGTGTGTCATATCTGTATGACACAGCTGTAGGTAATTAAGCAAATCTACCCACCCACCCACCTGTATCCATTTGACACAGCTGTTACCACAGCTTATGGTTACTCTTTGTTGTCTGGACAAATCAGTAAGCACCATCAAAAACATTGCTTCACTTCAAGTATAATGTAAACTGGTGATCAGCTGACATACTATACATATTGTATGCAAATCATATTGATCAAAGTCAGTCTTTACATGTACACAGTAGAATAGGAATATTACAAATGACAAACTTACAATGTATTCTGTAAAAAGTTTCAGCTGAAAAAGGAGATTATGAATAGAAAATTAAACACTGAACAGACTCAATACAATTCCATGTATTAATCTGTACCATTACATAATGCACCAGCAGTTCAGAGTCAATGCAGTTTGCTGGGAATAATCTGTAGAACAAACCACACAGACCCTGATCTGCTGGTACATTATGTAATGACAGATCAATGTCTATAGATTGCTTGCATTTGGACTCGACTTGTATGAAAGTATATAAGTTTGGAATCCGTTTTTTCCACCAAAAACATATCATAAAAAAAGGATTTGTTGCACTTTGAGGGTATCACAGTATTTTAGTAGGTAGAGTATCAAACTTACAGTTCAAGGGTTGCAGGTCCAATACCCATCCAGGGCAGCTCAGGACAACTTGGCCTCAGTGTGTCCTTTGCAAGCTCACTTATCGACCAGTTTCCATCGCATGATACACAGTTGTCAAATAAAGTGCTGACAATGCCTTTCAAACCAACCAACCAATCATTTTGCTGGGAAAACGTATTTTGTGGTATTCTCGACCTTATATTATGTATAAATTGCCACATCTGCAAATATTTTACACAGTTCAGTCTTATGTTACTTTAGGTTATATGAGATTTCATTAACTATGACAATTTCCTCCAATATTAATCAATGTGATTTTACCAGTGTGGACAAAAATACTATTTTGAAGGCCATTTTACAGGTGAAATCTACCACTTCTGAAAATAAAAAGATTTTGTTTAAATGTTGACAAAAAAACCATTAATTTTATGTGTTCTATCCACACATTACAAAGACCAGTCTACTGTAGACTGCTTCCACCAGTTCAATGACCTGTGCTTATGATGCATGCTGTGCAATCTGATTAAGCCTGGCATATGTAAATAAGGAACTGTAAATCTATTACCTTGTCAAAATTTGGTGAGTTTAAAACCAAAGGCAGGATATTTATTATAAGTAATAAAAGGATCAAAAGTAATCCATGATGGCTTCTAAGTCTCTGGCTAAAAATAAGACAATTTATAGTGGAGGTGATATAAAATGGAGAGGATCAAAACTTTAGGCATAAACACTTACTTTGGGGAGGAGATTGCCTTGTTTAATTGTTGTGTTTTTCAAGATGTTTTAAAAGAAGTATTTAACGGCAAATCCTATCAATTTTATATTTGCCAATTTATGTTAAAATGATGAAATATGCTTTGTCCCAATGCTAAAAAAAAAATGCATTGGCTAAGAAATATTATAACAAGTTCAAAAATGCAAAGAATTCAGGGTTTAAGTGGGAGTCCTGAGTGTGCAATGTGCGTTTTATGTGTTTGTGAGTAGGATTTTCAACGTATTTGGAGTAGGATTTTTAACGTAGCTTAAAAAAAAATTTAGTCATATCATTATGTCTGCAGTGTGGCAGTTTATAGTGATGTCTAGCACTGGGGCATCATGCCACAGATACGTAGCATGATGTCCCACCCAGTCACATTATCCTGACACCAGGCCGACCAGTCATAACACTAACCTCTTAATGCTCAGCGCCAAGCAAAGCAGCTGTTAGTACCATTTTTGTAAGCCTTTGGTATGACTCAGCCAGGGTTCGAAAACCCACGACCTCCCACTTCCAAGGTGGATGCTCCAACACTAGGCGTTTTATGCAGAGAGGATTTAAAGATAGTATATGGTAGAAGAAATAATATCACAAGGCTCATGCAAACAACAAAACATAGAAAAAAGATTCTTCCTTTTAAAAAAGGCTGAGTTTGTTTGCTTTTTTGTGGATTTAACACCATTTTCTGCACATGACAGGCTGACCATATATAATGGCCAGTATATCTGGTGGAGGATGAACCTCAGAAAACAAAAAAAGAACTGTCCCACAAGAAGCAACAGACAGGCTGTCTCAAATACCCCCACTTACCCAGCCAAGACTTTGACCTATGCCAACAGAGATAAGATCTGAGAGTTACATGAAAAGGCAAGTGCCTCAGACCACTTGGCTATCCAGATATCAACTTTCTATAAGACTGGATCAAAACTTCTGTAATTGCCACAATCCAGTGCTGAAGGATGTTCTACATTCTTCAAAAATAAAAAAAAACACCAGCGATTATTGGGGAAATCTGGACCAGAAAACCTCTGAGAACATTTCAAGCATGAAACTTGATAATCACAATGAATGCCATCAGTGGTCAACGTGCAATAAAGTTACAAAGGTCTGTTGTTGTTGTTGTGGGGTTTAATGCCATTTTTCACACACGATAGGCTATACATGGTGGCCAGTATTAATGGTGGAGGAAGTACCCGGGAAAACCCTGGAAAGAACCACCGACCCACGAGAAGCTACTGGCAAGCTTTCTCACATACCAACATTGGCCGAATCCAAGACTCGAACCCACGCAGAGGTGAGACGGCAGTGATCCATATGAAGGTCTCTAAAACTGCTTATGGATTTAATTTTAAAAAATTGTAGTGAACTATGAGATATTCAGCTCTTCCAACTTTATTCAAATAACATTAACGTAGATGTAACAATTCTATTAATTAATATTTATTTTAACATTTGCCATCAGAATTTGATTCATGTTAACCTTGCTAATTATTACAATATAAAGACCTGTACATATTATGACACTTTCTATACTGATAAAAGATGATACTAATTGGTGGTTTTGCCATATGTATGAAAATTCTCATAGTTACAAATCTGCATGGTCAAACTATAACAATGTCCCTAAATTTCTACATTTTTAAGATGGCTGACATATTCTTGTCATATCATAATCAGCAACTATGTCTCCAAAATCAATATCAGTATAGATCAGATATATTTAGCTCAGAGGGTTATCAAATAATCACAATGACAGTATTTCAAATAACAGTGAAGATTACAAATCCTTAGGCAAAAAGTAATTACACTATGGTAGCAATGTAACGGCTTCTGCATCACTAGAAAATGGGTCTAATCTGAATGACATCTGCTATAACCAGTCCCAGGGCAATTACTGAACATAGTGTTATCATGGTATCAAATGTAATGGATGGGTACTACTGGCATACAAATTCATGAAAGCAGAGGTCTCCACAAATGTATGACTGCTCTAAGATGTAATGGCTATGATATAACATGGTTACACCCTGGTCTTTGCCAGACATACAAAATGTGATCTTGTTCATACCATCATTATTAATGGGAAACTCCTCGCAACTGTTTGAGGTCCACAAGAGGAGTTTTTAAGGTGGTCCACTGTAATTGTTCAAGGTCCATATGGATGTTTTTTAGATTGGTCCATTGCAACAGAAGTCCAAGAAGAGATATTAAAGGTTGTACACTGCAACTGTTCGAGGTCCATGAGGAGATTTTTAATGTGGTCCACTGCAAATGCTCAAGCTCCACAAGATTTTTAATGTGGTCCATTGCAAATGTTTTAGGTCCACATGAAAGTTTTTATGGAGGTCCACTGCGATTGTTTGAGCTCCATGAAATTTTTAATGTGGTCCACTGCAATTGTTTGAGGTCCACAAGGAGATTTTTAGGGCAGTCAATTGCAATTGTTTGCAGTCCATGAGATTTTTCAGGTGGTCGATGGCATATTGAGGTCCAATGGAATTGTTTGAGGTCCACAAGGATATTTTTACGGCAGTACTTTGCAATTGTTTGAGGTCCACAGATTTTTTTTAAAGAAGGTCCACTGGAATTGTTTGAGATCCATGAGATTTTTAAGGTGGTCCAAAAGTACATAATAGCAACTATGAGATTTTTTTAAATCACTAAACATATTTATACATTCACAGTAAGATGATATATCTCTGGTATGTATTTAGTTCAAAATACCAACCCATCCCCAATCCTTCATCAACATGAACATAATGATTGATATTATTACAATACTGTTAGTTCAATTTATTTTAAAATCTCGATCCCATCAGCCATATTATCAAAATAAAAATAAAATACTGCTAAAAAAGGGTGGGCACAATGTAAGCTTGTCACTCAATCTATATACTTTTTTCAGTTTTAATTTTCCATGATGACCTCTACAAATAAATATTGTTCAAATCAAGATCTACAAGGGGCCCCGAGTGGCCTAGTGGTCTAAAGCGCTCACCGTTACGGATCACTGCCATCTCACCTCTGTCCGCGTCGGTTCAAGTCTCGGATTCGGCTAATGTGGTTATGTGAGAAAGCTTTCCAGTAGCTTCTCGTGGGTCGGTGGTTCTTTCCGGGGGTTTTCCGGGTTCTTCCCCCACCATTAATACTGGCCGCCATGTATGGCCTATCTTGTGCTGAAAAGTGGCGTTAAACCCTACAACAACAACATCTACAAAATAGACATGGTATATGCAGACAAAAAATAAAAATAAAATAAAACCCTTCCAAATGAACAGATACTGTATGCAGAACAAGATAAAAGAGAAAATATGTTTAAAACACTATGCATAAAATATGCAATAAAGGTCAAAAATATAAAATCTTTAACACACTGGGTATAAATATTTGAAATAAACTGAATTCCCTGAAAAAGTCCAAAAAATCTCCATGTTGGTTCATCATCACACAGGTTCTTAAATAATTGCAAATAATGATTTTTTTAAAAAGACAGTCTCACATGGTGGCCTTAATGGATGGTTAATACATGTACAGTGGGTGAACATAACTATACTGGTAATGTATAAATTTTACACATAGTAACTTAATTCTTTTTATTCTTTATCATCTGTCATCTATTTTGCCAAAAACTGCTACCTGTAATGTGATGAGCACACATCCAAACACAGGGGCTTGATGTTGATGTCTTTTTATGATTATTCCGTATACAAAAAATCTGGTAAACAAGGACATTAACTCAAGTTAAACTTCATATCACAGGTAGGTTTGACCTTGTAAAGGTCACAGTATAAAATAGGCAGTAGCAGTGTCCTACTGTTAAAGTTGCTGCCCTCCACATGAACAGGCCATGCCCTCCACATGAACTGGTCCATCTTTGCTGGACCAGGATCACAAGTCCAGTTTCTTCAACATGACCCATGACCAGCGTAGATGGAACTGGTCATTCAGAACAGGAGTAACAGAGTTCCAAGGCTGAGTGAAAGGCAATTAGACTTTTATTTTGTAAACATTATGTTCTTCTCATTCATCAATATATATTATGTTCCCCAACATGTATTTTATACATGCATATAATAGACAAAAAGTTGACTTTACTGCCCAAGATTATCATGTTAACCTCTTTTCATAACTACATTTTTTAAATCATGGCTATCTATTCTTGAACTGAAATCTAGTATTATTTCAACAGCGCACATGTACAGGGCTAATAAATATTTCTCCACCCACTTGTCCAGGACAAGTGGTTTCACAAAATTCACTTGTCCCACCTATCTTTTCACTACTCCAAACCTTTTGCACTCTTTGCCAATATCTGATAAGATGTAATCATTTTAATCCACAGAAGAAAAACAAAACAAAAGAAACAATGTACAGCAGGTTTATTTCTTCAGCTTTTATTGTCAGGTATCTTATACACTTGTATATCTCGTTTCCTGCTTCAATAAGGTAGCATCTGTACATCCATCAGCAAAACCAAAAATGAATTTATCAGCTTTGAGACTTCCCAAATTTCTTCTCTCAAGATGTTTTCATTTGACAGGGAAAAGTATTTTGCCCTTTGTTCTATATTTAGCACCAAATTTACCACTGTTCTTCTCCTTGAGCACCAACAGCATTTCCATGTTGGGTGTGGTGGTAATCTGTGTTACAGACAGCTCTCATTTTACTTTATATTTCATTCTCTTTTAATTTCAAAATGGGCATTCCTAGTGCAGTGTTAGAAATTCCAACTTCATGCCTGATATGACTAATGAGGCCTTTGATGTTTCATTTAAACTAGGATTTTTTTACAACTTGAGAAAAAAGGGGTTTTCATATGAATCAAATGTACAATATAAACACTAACAGTTAGTGTGACCCTCGGATTTTTAATCCACCCATGGAATTACCATACATTCAGGAGCCAAACTTTTCATGCTATTAGACTGAACATTAAAAATGTACCAATTGGATATAAACAATAATCAAACTAAAACCATTGTTTAGATTTGCACAAGTTTTCATTTGACAATGTAATTTCATCCTAATTGTCTCTTTTGTCTTATGAGGACAAGTAAAAACCCTCCTGACTGCCAATTTTACTTTGGATATGAAATGAACCAATTAGCACAGAGTAATCCTTTAAAGTTGGAAGCCATGCTGATCTCTCATCTAACTATCAGTCTCTTCACCCTGCTTTTTGACCAAATTACTGCACAATAAATTACATGACTGCCATGCAGAGCAAAACATTAAATATGATTTAATATTGCAGCTGTGGCAATTAATAGCTGGCTCAATCAATGACTGTATTAGTTTATTTATATGCTTTTTATAAATGATTACAACCGTGTGAAGGTCACATGACAATATTATCAGAAGCTTGAACAAACTCTGCTGGCTATTACCTCCCCTTCACACTCAATTAATGCAGCCATGCAATGCAAGAGTATTCAACCACAGACCACCTGTTTCCTGATCATAACATTTCTGTTCATGAGAGACCACAAAACTCTTCAGAAATTTTTGTAACCTTTTCTGCCGATATAAGTTTTGTCCTGCTCCAATCCTCCTTAGGCAACACTGGCCAATTTACCATCTTCAATTTTTAGGGAAATTTGTGTAACTATAATTAGTAATGACTATTTCATAGTACTCTTATCAGTAAGACTCCTGTAAACAAACATTTTTACCTTTACTCAATGATCTTCTAGACAGGATTTTTAAACAGTGACAGACCATAACATTCTTAAATGGAAAAGCATGATTTTTTGAAACATTTCTGGGTTTTTAAATGCCATTTTTCAACACATGATAACTACCTACCCACATAAAGCCGCCGGCGTAATTTCTCACAAAGCAAACTTTGTCCATCTGAGTCTCAAGCTCACACACACATAACTGAGATGTGTGAGTGATCTGTAATGGCAAGCTCACACACACATAACTGAGATGTGTGAGTGATCTGTAATGGCAAGATCACACACACACATAACTGAGATGTGTGAGTGATCTGTAATGGCAAGATCACACAGCCAGCTAGTAAAGCAGACAAAATGTTTATGTTCCAAACAGAACATTCTCATCTCTTTTTTATGCCAATCAAAGAAACTGGAGGAAAGCATAATGATACTTCCAAGATATTTCTGCCAGATGAATACATGTTATATAAATCTTCATAAAAAAGACAAGTGTTGAAAATAACATTTGGTGTTTTTTCAACAACAAATGAGATATTGTCACTTTTAATTTATAAATTTTTTCCAGTAACTGTTTCTGGTCTTTATCACTTACATCTTTTTTGGGAGTCTTTTTCATAATTTGTCATTGACATATCAAAATGTTGATTGTACAAGTACATTATTGTTAATGATGTAATGTTATGATAATAAACATTAGGCATGATTAAAACTGAATAATTATGTGCATATGATTAGGATTTTTAATGTAGCTTTAACAATTTTTCAGTCATATCGCTACAATGTCTGCAGTGTGGCATTTTATAGTGATGTCTAGCACTGGGGCATCAAGCCTCAGACATGTAGCATGATGTCCCACCCAGTCACATTATCCTGACACCATGCCAACCAGTCCTAACACTATCCTCTTAACACATTAACCCCTAGCGACGACTTAATGGGGTAGGAGGTAGTAGTCTACTGCCGAGCTCCGTAGCATCATGGTCATGCAAGATACACTAAAGTGGGTGGTATTATAGAAAGGTAGACAGATGTAGCTCTACAATGATACTAAATAATCTGGAATATCAAACTGCACTACAAAATACAGATTAAAAAAAAAATCATATTCTGGACCCAACATTTTTTTTAACCCAAAATTCGCCTGTGGTCGGAATCCAATTTTGTGTCCGTATTTTAGACTTTTTGGTCTCAGATCTAAAGCAAACTGGTGTGAACTGCAAACAGACAAACAAGCCTTTGCAAAAAGTAGGATAAGATGGGCATTTGGAATAAAGAAAGGTCTCCATTCAAAAATAATGCCTCTGTTTAGCAAAAAAAAAAAAAAATAAAAAAAAAAAAACTCCAAACTTTTACCCTTCTGCTCATATGCGAGTCAAATAGCCAACGAAAAATGATGTTTCTAACACAACTAGGCAGTATGTTATTGAAAGATGGCCGGGGATTTGATGTTTTTGAGTCTATTCAGAAATAGCTTTCAAAATGTGTTTCCTACTCAATTTTCAGGCGAAAGTAACAAAAAGCTCCAGGGGTTAATGTGTCAATGCTGAGTGCCTAGCGAGGCAGCTGTTAGTACCATTTTTGTAAGTCTTTAGTATGACTTGGTCAGGGTTCAAACCCATGATCTCCTGCTTCCAAGGCAGATGCTCTAACCACTAGGCCACCAGAGCGGTCAAATAATTATGTATTCAGTATTATGCAAGTGGTATCAGCACATGTACATACTGTCCCTGTTCCAGGAAATGGAAAAACCTGTTGTTTACTGTGGCAGTAGTCATGGTAGTAAACCTTCTTAATGACACAACACCTTTCATTGTTCAATCAACCTGAATAGTAATTATGAATAATTAAAAGGGTTTAATTAACAATCCATAAAAATACTATTTTCAAAACACAACTTGAGAACTATGGAATACGGAATTTTTATGTATGAAAAGGTAAAACTGAAGATTTGCTTTTTGTCTCAACCTAATGAATTTTTTGATACAAAGAACAGATTCTTTAACAATTCTGTTTAAACTTATAATTCAAATAAAATGTACTAACATTATCGAACATTTAAACAGTTGAAAGTTAGTGACCTTTTGTGTCAAATGTTACTATAAAGAGAAAAGTTTAAAGTTAAGAAATAAGTTGCTCAAACATGGTAACTAAGCCATCTTAGTCAAAGAGCACCTTGCATTGTTCGATCATCTTGAATAGGGATTAGGAATAATGAAAGGGTTACATTAACTAGCCATGCTGGGTAAACAAACCAAGTACACCAAAACAGCTCTAAGATTGTGAACAATTGTCCTCAAAATTTAGTAACAAACTGATCCTTCCAGGGGAACATGACTACAGTGCTCTGACTGTACCCCCTGACAGTTAAGCCAAGGTATAAATGAATGTGTGCATGCGTGTTTGATGTGGATTTTTAATGCAGCTTTAACAACTTTTCAGTCATACTGCTATGATGTCTGGAGTGTGGCAGACTATAGTGATGTCTAGCACTGGAACATCATGCCACAGATTGGCAGCATCATGTCCCATCCAGTCATATTATGCTGACACAGTATGAAATAGGCAGTAGCAGTGTCCTACTGTTAAAGTTGCTGCCCTCCACATGAACTCGTCAATCTTAGCTGGTCAAGGATCACAAGTCCAGTTTCTTCCACAAAACCCATGACCAGTGAAGATGGAACTGGTCATTCAGAATACAGGGAGTACCAGAGTAACAAGGAAGAGTGAAAGGCAATTACTGTATTTCATGCTATTTTTCGTACATGAAAAAATAATTATTAATTTCAGTGTACGAAAAATTATATATAAAATAAATAATTATCATTTGGTGGTATTGACTGTGTATGAAAAATAAAGGGATCATAACTGAACAAGTTCTATGGAACATATGCTACTTGACAACCTAATGGTACAAACGTACAAAGTATATGTATATTTTCTGTCTCATTCTGCTCTCAAGAATCTAATTACAATAAAAGTAAAAGTACTCCAAGATTTTTTTTGTTATTAGTGAATGAGAGAGAGAGAGAGGCGGGAGGAGGATTATGTCTCAGTGTGCAAGATCGTCTGCATTTAGAGCAAATGTAGCTGTTATGTCGTGTAATATTGGCAATTTGATTAAGATGGTTTGAACATGTATTAGTTTTGGGTATTATTTACTGGTAAGTTGTGCGCAATGATATGAGACCATACTGTCAGGAAATTAAGTGCAACTTGTATTTTTACATTAAAAATAAACTCATCAAATTGCAATAAAAAATAAATAACCTGAACTCATGTTTTAGTTAATGCACATGAGCATGTGCATGTATGTGTGTGTGTGTGAGAGAGAGAGATAGATGAAACAAAATTTTGTCAGTGTACAAGACCATATTTATTCAGGGTGGTTTTTATTTGTAGCATTTGCAAAGAGAAAAAAAGACTGTTACCTGATGATTGTGATAATCCTCATGTATTACGACCACACTATATTCCATCATCAATAAACACCGCTAAATCAACAATTCATTCTTGTTTTTATTACTATGTCAAAACAGAACCAGTACTTAAAAGACAGTATATGTATATATACGAATCGATTTAACGGAATCTGTGACTTTCATATATTGATAGAAAATTACTAGGTTTTTATATTTTATGTTTGTATGAATATAATGAAACAGTAAGATATTAGTTGACTGAGATGTAGTTAAAATGCATGTGGTGTTTTGTTATGGTGATGGACTTAATAAGGAGAACTAATTAATGATAATATTTAAAGGCATGGTCTGTGAAGTCCTTTGTCCATTTGTTAATAAACACTAGTAGATGCTGTAATGACAATAAGAGTGCTTATGAACATGGGCACCCGCAAGATTTTTTGCAGGGAGGGGGGTCAGTCAGTCATGGCCAGGAGAGTTAGTATAGTAAGCAGTCTGAAACTAAAGCTAATATTTACTAAGCGTTTTGAACAGAATCTTGTGACATATATTCAGCTTCATTTGTTTGATTTAACTTGTTTGGGGGGGGGGGGGGGGGACACGTGACCCCCTTGACTTATCCTGTGGGTGCCCATGCTTATGCATCAATCATTGTTTTCTCACCAACAATTATTAATTTTTGTAAAAACAAAATGGCAATATGCTATTTTTGATCTTTTTTGCAAACATAAACCTTCTTAGTAGAAATTTTATGTCCGATAATTTAACCCTTTCCCTCATAGAGCATAGTGACAAAGTGCAGCTCGCTATAAATAGAACACGTTACCTAGTCGACTGCATACACATTGCTTGCCTGTGAACTATTAAGAAATGTAATGTATGTTACGTTTAACAGCAATTTTAACCATTTTACATTTTTGGTACACATCTATTATATGTGGAACAATTTAAGAGTAAAGTCCGATTGTTATAGCTGTGTAATTATTTATCACGGAAGAATTTGTTATGTGCTTTAAAATCTGGAGAGAACTCGTTCACTGTCATGTCAGTGAGGCCGTGTGAACAACCGTAGCTGCCATTTCTCATACTCAAAATTTACAAGTTTTTCGTCTGTGTCTACATCACTAAGTCATCTGAATTTGATAATTTATAAAAAATAATTGCAGCCTATATCAATATCAGAGCCTTTACCTAGTTATTGAATCTTTCATAGTTGTGATTCAAATCATGAAAACTTCGTAAGTACTGAATGAAATCCGCGACCGCCATTTTGGAGAGTGGAGATTACGACCCAGTTACTTAAAATAGCAGATATCGACCAGTACATAAACAGTGACCACATGATCTGATGTAATTGTCATTCACAGAAATGAATGTAGTATCTAATAAGGGGTTTTCCCCGAAGGTGGCGCTATGAAAACCGGTGTAAAATGGCTGATGTTTACAGCCGACGTCAAAAGGCACTTCCATGGGACTTTTGTACAAGCATCAAAAGTCGCTTCGATGCGACTTTTGTAGAGGTGTCCAAAGACGGTTGTATGAGGTAAAGGGTTAATGTATTTTGTTTTTAAAAAATACAAAGTGATATGTACGAAAAATTATGATAAATTTAAATAATTATTATTCTGATAACTGGATTGTGTACAAAAAATTAAAGGGTACGAAAAAATACATGAAATATGGTAGACTTTTATTTTGTAAACATTTTGTTCTTCTCATTCATCAATTTATATTATGTTTCCCAACATGTATTTTATACACACACTCAAATATTTCATCACATAAATGTATGAAAATAAGGGCACTGCTATAGTCTTTTGTCTGCAACATATTCTGAAAGTTATCATCTTAAATTATACAACATCTGTGGAGAAGTAAAAGTAGAAACGTTTATATTATTTATCAAGTTTAAACTGATTTTCAACTGCATTTTAATCAACCGATGCAAAAATATGCTAAAACATATGTTTCAATGACTATGTCAAGAATATAAACTAACACTTTCTCCACTTGCTTCTCCTTCTTTTTACCATTATTCCATCCTGAATTATCAGCATGGGTTTCTTGGGCTATTCTGATCCCTTTCTTTGCTTGTTATAGTAACTTATCTTCCAAAATCGGCAGTGTAATGGACATGGATTTTTTACCATTATTCCATCCTGAATTATTTCTTTGCTTGTTATAGTAACTTATCTTCCAAAATCAGCAGTGTAATGGACATGGATTTTTTACCATTATTCCATCCTAAATTATTTCTTTGCTTGTTATAGTAACTTATCTTCCAAAATCAGCAGTGTAATGGACATGGATTTTTTACCATTATTCCATCCTGAATTATTTCTTTGCTTGTTATAGTAACTTATCTTCCAAAATCAGCAGTGTAATGGACATGGATTTTTTACCATTATTCCATCCTGAATTATTTCTTTGCTTGTTATAGTAACTTATCTTCCAAAATCAGCAGTGTAATGGACATGGATTTTTTACCATTATTCCATCCTGAATTATTTCTTTGCTTGTTATAGTAACTTATCTTCCAAAATCAGCAGTGTAATGGACATGGATTTTTTACCATTATTCCATCCTGAATTATTTCTTTGCTTGTTATAGTAACTTATCTTCCGAAATCAGCAGTGTAATGGACATGGATTTTTTACCATTATTCCATCCTGAATTATTACTTTGCTTGTTATAGTAACTTATCTTCCAAAATCAGCAGTGTAATGGACATGGATTTTTTTACCATTATTCCATCCTGAATTATTTCTTTGCTTGTTATAGTAACTTATCTTCCGAAATCAGCAGTGTAATGGACATGGATTTTTTACCATTATTCCATCCTGAATTATTACTTTGCTTGTTATAGTAACTTATCTTCCGAAATCAGCAGTGTAATGGACATGGATTTTTTACCATTATTCCATCCTGAATTATTTCTTTGCTTGTTATAGTAACTTATCTTCCGAAATCAGCAGTGTAATGGACATGGATTTTTTTACCATTATTCCATCTTGAATTATTTCTTTGCTTGTTATAGTAACTTATCTTCCGAAATCAGCAGTGTAATGGACATGGATTTTCATCAAGGTTATAATAACTGGGTCATTTTACACTCAAGAAAGAAAACAACATTTTATGGCAATAAAAATGCAGTACCCACCCCCCAAAAAAACCAAAAACAAAAGAAAACAGGCCTAGAAAAATCCACAGGGGCTCGTTACAAAAAAATCTATGGTGTTATTTTATTACAGGTTAGAACCCCCATCCCTAGATTTTCTTTGTTAACGAGCCCCTGTGGAAAAATCCATGAATCTAATGAAAAAGTCAAAGGATGTTCAATCTAGCATGTGTGATATGAAGTGGGTACAGTACAACTTTACCCTGTAAAAACAACATTAAAACAATAAAGACACACCTCATTGATATTATATTCATCACCTTAACCATAATGTTAACCCCTTCTTTGACCAAGCCATTCCTGTTATTATCACTGAGTGGAATTAAACTGACTTGAGATTACTGTTAATCTGTCTTTGTCCAAGACACTGATGTCATCATCAATGAGTAGGATTACATGTATATTCATCACCTTGACCATAATGTTAATCCCTTCTTTGTCCAAGCCATTAATGTCAATTTCAGTGAGTGGGATTACATGTATATTAACTGACTTCATTATACTGTTAATCCCTTCTTTGTCCTTGCCTTTGATGTCAATTTCAATGAGGGAAATTACTGTATATTAATCACCTTGAACATACTTTTATCCCTTCTTTGTCCAAGCCATTAGTGTAATTATCAGTGTGTGGGATTACATGTATTATTCCCTTCTTTGTCCTTGCCATTATATTAATCACCTTGACCATATTGCTAACCCCTTCTTGTCCAAGCCATTAACATCATTATCAATGTGTCCGATTACACGTATATTAACTGACTTCACTATAATGTTAATCCCTTCTCTGTCCAAGCCATTAAGATCATTATCAATGTGTGGATTACATGTATATTAACTGACTTCACTATACTGTTAATCCCTTCTCTGTCCAAGCCATTGATGTCCTTATCAATGGGAAACTACATCATACATCATATGAGCTCAGAATTCTTATAGTTTTCAACATCAAATCTGAATGTTTTCTTCAGTTTGGCTTCATTCCATTTTGAAATACATTTTTCCAGGTAAATAAAATTTCTGGATATACAGGTGCTGATGCACTGCAAATTACTCATTACTTATGCTTTTCAAAATATTTTCCTTATGGAAACTAATTTAAAAAAATATGATTAACATTATCAGCATGCAAAGGGTCAATCCACATTAACTAAACTGATTCATTCATTACAAGTGGCCAGTAATTCTGAACTTGCAATGTGTCAGACCATGAACCACCAAACCTGCAGCTGCACAGATGTTCTCTGCCACATCTGGTAATGTCAAGAAGCAAGAACAAGGTGACCTGGCCCTGTATGCCAGACAACAAAGCACTGGTGTAAATTTTGACACTGACTTTTAGTATGTCATTGATTGAGCTAAGTTTCACAAAGATTCATCCAAAGTAAGAAGGAAGTGGATCAAAAGGGTTATGAAAATATCAGCAAATGAGTCCGGGGGGTGGGTGGGGTGTACTGTGTGTGGCATGTTATTGTTTAATAACACTCTAAACAGGCAGTAGTAGATTGTTGATTAGAGACTGTGGCCATGTATGACAAAGTGATCTAAGGCACTTGCCTTTACAGATCACTTATATCTCACATCAATCCATGCAAGTTTAGGTCCCTCATAAAGCTTGTCATCAGCTTCCCATGGCTTTGTGGTTCTGACCAGGTTCTTCCTCCACCAAATCTACTGGCCATCATGTATAGCCTATCATGTGCTGAAAAATGCCATAAAAGACAACAAAACCAAACTCTAGAGATTACTGACCAACAGGTCTCAATGAACACTGGCCAAGGAATGTTGATTTTAACTGAATTTAATGAGCAGAAACCATTATTTTCTTACTGGACTTATCATGTCTATGAAGCCATCCAACTTTCACACCAGAGCAATTAAAATGTTTCCTTATTATCTGCAATGCCAGCGAATCATAAAGTTGGTCCAGAAACTATCTCTACAACAAAAAATATTCTGCAACACCAACTGTACTTTTCAGTCACAAAAACACTGACCTTTTCACCTCAAAATCAATAAGCCTCTTTAATATTTTAAGAATAAAACTTCCACAAACTTGCCCCCATTTTTTCCCCCCAGTCAGTGACCTTGAACTTTTCATCCAAAAAGAGGCTTTCTCATACCAAACTGTATTCTGTACATGCAAATGCTGCACAAATTCTGGTGTAGGTATGTTGTCAGTATCTTACAGCTTTTAAGCAGAAACCATTTATCTTCTTTCAATAACAGTTATCTTCACCTCTGATATATTTTTTTAAATCCAAAATTCAAAGTGCAAGCCATCCACAAGATCTGGCCCAGGTATGTGATGTAGATATAGAACTGCTGTAGTGTGGAACCGTTTTTCTCCTTAACCTTGACCTTTGACTCTGAAATCAATTGAGCTTTTACTAACCCCATGTAAAAGCCATCCGCAAAGTTTAGCAACTCGAGACAGTGGACAGCTCAAGTTAATTGTGCAAAAGCAAAACTGGTAACAAAATAATTTCATAATAAGCTCAGCCTTATGATGGGTGTATAAAAACTGACCAAACATTATGCAGAGTTTCTACAACTGTGAGCTTGAACACAAGATCAAAGGGGTGAGTTAGTATTTTCTGGAATTAATAGTCTTAGCTTCAAAATGATTCATCCTAAAACATTAGCAAAATCCATAAGGAAGCTTAAGAAATATAAGCAAATGGAGAAGAACAGAAAACCGCAAAGAAATCTTTCAGGCACATTTTATGTCTATGACTTTGACCCCAGACCCAAGTTGATCTTTCATGGAAAGAATGATCTTAGCTGCATACTGATTTGCTCCAAGTATGAAGTGGTTTAGGAAACAGTGATAAAGGAAAATACTTTAATCAAAACCAGAATACTTATTTTCTATGACTGTGACCTCAATTATATAATGATTAGGATAAACAAGCCTGTCCTTGAATGAATCATCTTAGCCCATAATGCTTCATACCAAGTAAGATCTCAAAATTATAACGCATCATTGGATTCTTTCACTCCTAAATGGGTTTAAAAATATAGACAAATCGAAAATATTTAACTAAAACTTCATCACAATTAAATTACATGAGCATGTCACGCAGTGCATTGTCTTTACCTGCCCACCCTGTATCTTTAGGAAAATGAATTAAAACAAGAAAAGCATTTCAGACATTCTGAATGTTGTGACCAATCCAAATTTGAGTTATTTGAATCACACATCATGTACATTAACATGATTGCTACTTTACATAATACTGTAAAGCAACTACTAGACTTGAAAGCATGATCGAAAAATGTTCACCTGTTTTCTGCCGTTTACTTATTGTTGTCAGCTCTAAATCTACAAATTATTGAAATAATTATATACATAATGAATATCTATTTTTTTAAAAAGGTTGTTGAGTAATGCTGACACCTTTCTTCAAAGAAAAAAAAGCAGGGCATGGTGGAATTTTTTTAGTTTCAAACAAGTCTTATTCTAACAGACACAATCTTTTTATGAACACTTTTTTACCAGGTCAAATTAACAACTGTAATCAAACCCTGAACAAACAGTTGATGGATAAATGACTGCTTTCTCGTTTTCCACTTAAGAGGGATTGACAGCATGGGGCAAAGAACTATTTACTGGCCTTCTAAACAGTCTCTCCATCACCTTATTTCAACATCTCCAACTGGATACTGATTCTTATCACCATGAGCAAAAGATGAATTCCAATCAAGATGTAAACAAATGATTCCATTTAAAAAATCCCCATGTTTCACAACGAAGTAACATCTTTTTTTAAAATCGTTTAAATTCTATCTTAACCACACCACAACCTTCAATTTCTACCACGCATCATTTGAACTAGTCCAAACCATACTGACACCAGAACAGCCTATACTGCCCTCCTCCTTGTAGAAAAAACAAGCTGACTGAATCTCTCTTTTTGGAGCAGTTTCCAAATCTCCTGGAGTATGGAAATTCAATACGTGGCAATCTGTATATTCTTGGAGATTTCAACTTTCATTTTGACTGTCCCGGAAACTCGTACACATAAAAACTCATAGATTCCATTCATGTTTTCAACCAGTCAGTCAGTTAACCAACCCACCCATAAACATGGTCACATTTTAGACTGAATCCTTCATAGACTGGATGATAATATTATACGTTCCTCCCCAGTATCCTACGAACTTGCATCAGATCACCTCTGCATTATATGCCATCTTGATGTATCAGTCCCTAACCCTCCACCTTTATTTGCTACTAAGATAAACCTCCATATGATAAATAGAACCCAGCTAAAGCATGACATCCAAGCAAACCTAACAACTTGGTTATCTCCTACAGCAGAATAACTCGATAACTGCCTACGTTCATTGCATGACAAACATGCCCCTAGAACCAAGCGCAGAGCTTCAATTCAAAAGTGTTCTGCGTGGTATAGCAGTGTTAGGGACCAGCTTCACGCTGCTAAAAGAGACCGCCATAAAGCAGAGAGGATTTGGCTTTCCACCAAACTCACTATTCATAAGCAAATCTATGAAACCACTAAGAAGAACATCGCAAACATAGTCCATGCAGCAAAATCTGCCCACTACAGTACACCTTACCCTTCATAACTCCTGCACAAGAGGGTCCACAAACACAGACCACACTATAAGCAAAGGCGCAGGTTACCGAGGAACCTCCAAAAATTAAAAAAATCAGCTTAGAATTGGGAAAACCTCAGGAGGGGTGTTAGGAAACTGGGCTATTTAATGACTGAATACTTGTTTTACAATCATGTTGATAATAATTGTCAATAATGCACTTTTTCTAATGAAGTTGTTTGTTATTCTGTACAAATACCATTTATTTTCAAAATGTGGAACATGTGTAAGATCGTTTAAACGGGTTTCAACAACCATCATGCATACGGAAAACGTGTATTACATCACTGCTTTTTGATTTGTTGATTAGTCTGGTTCTCGGAGTGGTATTTAATAGTATATAGCCAAAATGATGGACAACAACTCAGAAGTAAACGTAGATGTTGATAGTGATGTAGTAACACTTAAGTTGACAATTTGGATGACTCTGATGATAATATTGACATAAATGATGGCTTAGAATTGAATCAAGTTGATGAAAGAGATGATGCATGGCTTTATGCACTTTTCGACAGTGATTTGGAGAATGAAGCCGACTTTGAAGGCTTTCAAGAGGAGTGGGTCCGGGATGATTTTTCACAATGTGATGTAGACATTTGTATTCACCTTTAAAGTAATATTGTTATTACTGACATAGTGATGATGTGGACTTCAAAATTTGGACAAAAAATTGTACTGATTAATTATCTTTATCTTACTGAAAGATTTCTAGGATTAATTTGTGACAAGTTTTCATGAGAAACTGTACATGTTCTAAAATGTGAAGTAAACATATTGTTCCAGGTGTTTTCTTGTTCAATTTTAGTAAAATTATTATAACTTTTGAACTATCAGTGCTGGAAACTTCAAATCTGGACCAAAATACTAGAAATAGAATTATCTTTATTGTATTCACATCTTCGTGAACAAAAGATTCACTTAACATCATGGTAAGTTGTTTAATTTGTTTTTTTTATTCTTTCAAGTCATTTTCAAAATACAGTTGTGAGCATGTAGATTGGTAAATGATAACAAGACATATCACTGTGTTGCAAATTTTATTACCTTTTCAGAGAGACATAGTTTTATACACTTTCAAAAAGAAATAACAATGTTACAACATTTTTAGTAAACATGGTGAAGGTCTTCACAATTTCTGGATAGTGGAAAGATTATAGTCCTCACCCTCCTTGATTTGTCTGCAGCATATGACACAAAAGACCATGATATATTACTTCACCGTTTCCAGCATGTATTTGGCATTCATGATACAACCTTACTGTGGTTCAAGTCCTACTTGGTCAACAGGAAACAAATTGTGTCTGCAAATGTAATACACTCCAGCCCAGTTGATCTATGTTGTAGTGTTCCATAGGGGTCTGTTTTTGGACCTGTTCTCTTCATTCTTCACACTCAGCCGATCTCAAATGTCATAGATCATCATCCACTGTCTCACCAATTGTACACCGATGGCACCCAAATATACAAATCTTGCCACCCAACTGAAGTTGACGCGATCATCCAAGGTGTAGAGAGGTGAATTTCTGATGTGAAATCATGGGTGATGTAACAAGCTGCAGATGACTGATGATAAAACTGAAGCCATTCTGATCACAACACAAAGACTTTCTCATTTACATCCTTTACCTCAAACAATAAATATCAGCAACACCAACATTAAATTCACACAGTCAGTATGAAACCTATGTGTTACTCTCTCGATAGTACTCTCACATTGCACCAACATGTCATGAACATATGCAAGGCTGCATATCTCAAGCTGAAAAGCATCTGCTCTTTTCACAATTATCTTTCAGCTGATACCACTAAAACAAGTGTTCATTTGTACTTTCAAGACTGGACTATTGCAAATCAGTTCTGTCTGGTCTGTCTCAGTATCTACTCCAGAAACTTCAAAACACAGCTGCTCAGTTCATCCTTAGAATACCATGATTAGAGCACACCTCCCCCTGCTCTGTATCCTACACTGGCTATCCATTCGATGCAGAATCACACACAAAATTTGTACTCTGTGCTACGTTTCACTGATGGACTCCAGTCCAACATACCTCACCCATGTGTACACACCAGCAAGATACTTAAGCTCCTCTTCTGACAATCGTATACTCATTATTCCCACTAAGAAAATGAAATCAGATGGACAATGTTCTTTTGCATACCAGGGCCCAGCAATATGGGACAATTTGCACACTGAACTTAGACACAAAGACACAGTGATCTCATTCAAGAGTGCTCTTAAAACTCACCTATTTTGACTGCAAGATCACTAAAGACCTAATAATGTTTCCTACCTTAAATATTTTCAGCATGTTTTATTTTTTCTGATTTCATGGTGTTTGTATTTTGTATTCATATCATTATATATGTATTTTATGTTTTTGGTGTTGTCTAAGGTTGTAAAGTGCTTAGAGCTTCTAAAGATTAGGCGCTATACAAAGTCCTAATTATTAATATTATTAATCATAATGTGAGTACGATCACAGGAGTCTGATGTTTATCAATAAAGTACAATGAAATCTCTGCCAACACAAAATGACCGCATCAATACTATAAATTAACTAAAGGAGTGCAAGTGTGACCCCAGCGTCTGCTCAATTTGACTTTCATCACTCATATTTTATTGCTTCAGGATCACCAAAAGACTGATAAAATACGTAACGTACCAACGAATATAGCATGAATCTAATCTAACCTTTATTTTCACCATCTTTCTACAGGACACCATCAGGCAGAAGTAGCCTATTTCACAAGATTCTAACCTGCGGTAAATAAGCATTAGGCTCTAATACTCATACCAATCATGAAGCAGAGTCTGTGTTATCTTTTAACACTACCAAATCCAGCATCTGTCTCAGCTTTAATACTGGAAGTGCGATGACGACATCAACCGTCATTTCTACTATCCTAACTTTCACTAGATAGTTCTGTTCAGGAAATTTATATAAAATTATCATATGATACAATATGAAATAAAAGGCATCATAAACATTTTATTTTGTGAAATTACTTTCAAAGTGTTACTGATCCCGTGGCAAAATTGGCTACATCCGCCTGATGGGAGTCTTAGAAAGACTTAGTAACTGTACTTAAAGATAACAACGTAACCAGAGGGCGCTTGAGTCAGGCTGAGTGCCACGATCTTACTACTTTTGTACAGAGAGGGTACCCCTCTTTACATGGCTCCCATTCTTTTAACTTTGATTGGACAATTTCTTGAATAGCGAGAATATTTTACGTGATAACCTGTGCAAAGAAAACCATTTGTCTTTTCTTTTAAAATATACGTTATTGGTAAGAATTTGATATGGCTCAGAGAATATTTTCATGAAAAACCCACAAAACATGTGGATCATGGGGGGTTTTCACATGGAAGAGGTTTAATTTATGTATCTGAATACAGAATATGCCAAGATAATTGTGGTACTTATCTTCATTTCGTGGGAATAGGGTTGTATTGTAACATACCCTCCATCCTATCTTTAACCAGAAATGTGTGTCAGTTATATCCCTTGAGACCTGGTAGAGGTAGCAACCAGAGTCTGACATTTTATTAATAAAGTACAAACAAATCTGTGACAAGACGAAATAATACATATACATATGTTTATAGTACATTAAATTTTTTGTAAGGTACTTTACTGACAAAAATGTCAGACTCCTTTGGTAGCATCTATATAATTAATGAATATTAATATCATTGCTACCACTACCTGTAACCAGCAGTTTGTTTTTATTATTATTGCTATTAAATAGTATAAAACCTGCCTGATACCTTTAGATATGAAATTAATGTAGTAGTAAAAAAGATTAATAAACATTTATACTTGTATCTTCACAGATGAGATGTAATTGTTTTCTGTTTGAAGAATAAGACCCCCCACCAACCGGTAATAATTTAAAAGAAACTTGAAGTTTTTAAGGTTACTCACAGCTCAGGCTGTTGTAGCATCCACATCCCTGCATAAACATCTTCATTTGTCTGATTTTAATGTTATTTTACACTGTTTAAAAAATAAGTTAATATTGTTATGACCAAAACTGCCAGCACAATCCAACTATGCAATAAAGCAAATGCAAAGTAAATAAATAAATAAAACTAAAAAAGTATATACAGTACTACAATTAACTTTTCACAGGAAAAATTAGAGAAAAATAAACATTTTATGTAAATTTTCAGGCATAAAAACAATATTTTTAGATGAATTAGTCAAAACAAATTCTAATACAGGTAAGCATTTAAAAGGAATAAATACCAGGATTGTCTTGTTACACTGTCCTTATTGATTTCTTTTTAAAAGTAAGGAGGCAAATGTTACCAATCGATTTTGTTTTTCAATTTCACATAAATAAAAACAAGCTTTACACATAATATGGCTTTTGGATTGGATATACACTCATAACTAAATTCTGAGTAATTAAAGCTGCAAATTCTGGATTGACCGAGGCACATTTCCCCAAAATATCTTATATACTACATACATTTGTAAATTATGCCTCAAGAACAGTCTGGTTATATTTTCTGGTGATGCTTAATTAATTAAACTCAAAAAACTTTCCATTACTGGATTTGTTGTTGTTGTTGTGGGGTTTAACACCATTTTTCAGCACATGATACGCTATGCATGGTGGCCAGTATTAATGGCGGAGGAAGAACCCAGGAAAACCCCTGAAGAACCACCAACCCACGAGAAGCTGCTGGCAAGCTTTCTCACATACCCACAATAGCCGAATTCTAGACTCAAACCCACACACACAGATACTGGATTTGTTTTCAATATATATACAATGTACAAAAAAATGCTCACCTTTTGGAGATTTTATTTTGCAGGCAATAAAATGAGTTGTTTGCATTTGTTATGAGCAAAAACCATGAAAAGGAGTATACTTTATTTGCTAATTTGTTATTTCTGATGCTTTGACCTTCTCCAAAATACCATATTTATTAACCTGAGATGAAATTTTAAATTTGGCCTATTATCCCTACAGTACTGTATTGGTAAAAAATAAAGGTTAATTCGCCGGATTAGATTCGTGCGAGCGGAGGCTGGAGCCACGCTTGCACTCCTTGTGTTAATTTATAGTACCGGTAAGGTCGTTTCGTGTTGTCAGAGATTTCATTGTACTTTACTGATAAAACTTGTCTCCTGTGGTACAATCCAGAAAAAAAATGTCAACATCGTCGTACGTCAAGCTATATAAAGGTCATTCCCTGTTGAGCCTTTTATAACTTTGGTACGGAAACTTGAACACGGAACACCTTCCCAGCCAGTTGCTAACGATGTCATTTCTGTAACTTCACTCACAAAGCGTCCTACCCTCTACCACCAGTCTCTTCAGTTGTTGACATAATCCCAAATACACCATTACAACAAAATGAAACAAAGCTGTCTCTTACCCCAGTCCTCGTTTGTCAACAAATTATTCACGAAGAATTTTCTGTCGACTTCAGATAAATAATCTACATTCATGTTGCTGATACATCAAAGTCCTCCAAAAATGTGAAGGGGTCCACAAGCTCATAAATGTTTCAACTGTACATGTATCAGCATGGAAAATTATAGAAGCCGAAACTTTTTTTCCCAGGATTCCCTGACAAGGAAGTTGTTGTAGTATCGAGTCTGGTTCTCGATTGGTTAAGAAAAATTTCTTTTTGTTAAATTTGATGTCTAGTCTAAAAGACAAGTAAGCGTAGACCAACGACAAGAAGTGAACTCAACATGCTCTCGTTTACATTCTCATTTAAAAATTCCGTAGTTATAATATTCCCATAAAGAGTTTTGTAATACTGTCGAGTTCTGTACTTATAATAACGAAATGTTCAGTACTGGTTCTGTGCACTGCACACCACAGGGTGACTATACTGACTATCGTGCTTGGATTGAATGTAATGACCTATAAGGACCTTGAAGTTTAGTCACCCAAAACATGGCAAACATTACAATCATGAATAAATAATACTCGTCTTTATGCTAAAAGTATTTATTTTGCTGTTTTTATTGCTTGCTCGTGTTTTTGGTCACTTAACTTGAAGGTCATGTGGTTATATATGTACTCTAGTAGTCAACGCATACTTTCCGTGACCGCTCCGGAAGCCTAGTAATTAAAGTGTCTGCCTCGGATGCGGGAGGTCGCGAGTTCGAACCGCAGCTGAGTCATACTAACGACATAAAAATGGTACTAATAGCTGCCTCGCTAGGCGCTCTGAATTAAGAGGTTAGTGTTAGGACTGGTCGGCCTGGTGTCAGGATAATGCGACTGGTTGGGACATTATGCTACATATTTGCGCCAGGATGCCCCAGTGCTAGACATCACTAAAAACTGACACACTGCAGATATCGTAGCAATATAACTGACATAAATTGTTAAAGCTACGTTAAAAATCCAGATCGCACACATATCCAACGGCGATGTAATTTTCTTTGTTTTCTATTTGGGGATAATAAGGACATGGGCTGCGCTTCCAATACAATTCTTTTGTCCAATATGAAAGAATACTATTTTTGACATATTTTCTCCGAGAACAGCTACTGGATTAACCATCAAGATCATATGCAGACTGAAGATTAAAGTAAAGACTGTCACGGTCGTACTAAATTTGATCAATAAATGTGATATTGGAAAATGGCCTTGCAATGTGTTGTCTTAAAAAATATATAAATTATAAAAACTCGTACAGAAGAGGGTAGGGGGCTTTAAAGAACTGTCTAAAAATATGCTGAGTGCATACCCATCCTAACTTGAATACAACGACGAAGTGTCAGCGAACAAAGAATACGTTTTTGTTTTTGTTTTTAAAAAGAGGAGAAAAAAGAAAGGAAAAAAATTACATTTAAGGGACCAAAATGATAACAAAATAAAATGAAGAAACGTGAGGGGTTGCTGGTTATACAAAAGAGCAGTCAAGGATAAAGGAGATCAATCAAAAGGGGCGCATTATGAGACGAAAACGGGAACAAAATGAAAGACGACAAAGACAGAATAATGAAGGAAAAGACGAAAAAGGATGAAGAAAATGGAGAGAGAAAAGAAAAGATAGAAGAGACGACACATAGGATAACATGAGTTGGAAAGACACCCATTTATTTTATATCAGTGGAAAAGAAGGATAAAGAAAGGGAGAAATGGAAAGAGACGGGGGAAGACAAAGAAGACACCGTCAGGTAAAAGCAGAGGGAAACTACTAGGAAAAATGATTTTAAAAAATACAGAAAGTCCTTTTTTATGGCTACAACAAGTGAATATAAAAAAATAAAGTTGCATTCCCCCCTCCCTCTCCGGGCATGACAATACCAAAACTCCCCCGACATGCAAATATAAGTATAGCACCACACACATAAACATATGTATCCCGATATTCATACACTATGACATTCAACCTAACCCACAAAAGCATTCTTCAGGCTAAAATTGGGTAGCCCTGAAAAGTAACATGATTGGCAAGCTGCCAAATGAAATGAGTACACGGCGTCGTGAACAAAACTCATCCGGCTACTCTTAGTCAACCTCTTTGATACATCTTTAGGAAAACAACCAAGGACGCACAATACACATAAAGCATAGACTACTTAGTAGGAAAATTGATGGATCGGATATAAGACTATCACATCTTTGAGTCTAGAAAATTGGACTGCCCCACAAAAAATAAGGAACTGGGTATAACTTAGACAAAATATAGAAAATATTACACTTGGCGTTCACATGGTGTCAATAGGCAATATTAAATAAATGTGAAGGCAGGAGGAAAGGATGCAGCAGGCAGCCATGGTACATTGTGATCCGCGGATTGCTTTGTATGCAAAACCAGAAGGTCTTCTGGCGCCAAACCCCTTTTGGGCCTTCATCATCACCCCGGGCGCCATTTACCCTTAGTACGTCAATGAATGGGCAAAAGCGCACATGGCAGTATCTGCCGAGAAACGACTATAGTCCAGAGGAATGTACTTGTGACCGCCTGTCCACTTGTGGGATATAACAATTTACGTGAGATCGATCATGGCTAAAATAAGATTTAACAGGCACATGGTTTCCATGTGCACAGAGATAGAGCCGATGAACTAAGCATTGTCGTCGTGGTCAACGGATTCGTCTTTGGACGCAGAACCAAATATTATTTTCGGAAAATCCTGGGCTGAGGATGTATGATTATTTAAACCGCTTGAAACATTGTGAATAATTAGTACTGTACAATGAAACAAGAATAAGTGTAAGGGAAAAAAAAAAGACCCCCACCCATGAAATCAGAACACTCACCCCTAAGCTATATATTGGGAATTCTATGGCATAATGAAACATTTATGTTTCGTTCTGGCATCACTCTATAGCCACCTGACAAGAGATGCTTAGTGGCATGGAAGTGGTAGGTTGGAGGGAGTCTTCGGACCATCAAATATACCACAACCCTCCCCAAGCCACGTGACACTGCAATGCCCGTACCAAACAAAATCTTCTTTATGCACACGGATGAAATGATTATAACAAGCTTTTTCTTTCCCTGCAAATTGCATTGTGATCAGACACCGTATTCCAGAAACAAGCAGGAAACTAAAAATCAGACTCAAAGTCCAAAATGCACGACGGTCTACGCCTTTATTTAAATAAAGCTCGAGTCACAAGACTTTCAGATATGTCTTAATTTGCATCCCTTTAAAAGACTGACAAATTACAACGACTTATGAGCACCGGAAGTGTTATACCTGCTTTACTGACTTGGAGCTTCCGATTTGAGATTCTTGCTGAAAATGTTTGTAGAACAGATGGCCAGACTTGAATCCACGTTTTGCTGGCGAATAATTTTGCCAAACAATGACAGATCCCCATATCGACGCAACTTCTTTTTAGATAAGGTTATGGTACTGATGAAGAAGTTCTATAAATTGTTCAGTGATATAGGTATAGTAACTAGATACGTTTTAGTATGGCGTGAGTTAATATTGTAGGTGATACTTTCACACTTGTTGAGTTGCCCTTGCGATGTTGACTCAGCATATGCCACTGGCAAAAATTGACCTTGGTTACTTTTAATCGGCTGTATAATAAGTAACTGTTATAGTCCTTGATTTTTTGAGCCATTAGCAGCAGGGAGGGCGAACCCTACAAATTTTAGAAGGTTCCAAATGCCGAAATAAGATCTCCACAAGGAGGGGTTTTAACCAGAAATAACGTCGACTACGTTTCAAGAGCAACCCACGGAGAGATAAGCCTCTTTGGGAGGTCCTCCTAAGTTAGTCCAAATGTGGTTTCTGGTTGAAAAACCCATTAATGGCGCTTCGATTACAAAAAATGAACCAAGTCGTTGTCGTCGCCCTCCCTGCTGCTATGAATTCATTTTTTTTTAAAAATCTAACCCGATTCGATACCTTGTTCTAGGATCGTGTAGATTTATTGTTATGAATCCGTGTGGGGTTAATTGAGCCCGACAAAAGAAGTTTCTAAACTTATTCATGTCCATATCACCGCTACCCCAGGTCTGATGAATATTTCGTAACGTGTGAGTATCAACTCCGTTAAAGACAGTAAGAATATTACAGTTATCCCTGATCACTTTAGGAATTTGTGTATACCGCTGGCTTACATAAATCACATCTGTGTTTTTGTGTCTAACTATGGAAAATATCCTAGCTGGATTTGATTGTTTTCCAGCATTACATCATCGTAAACAACTAAATTATTAATAAATCCATCAATATCATCAATACTTGGCGCTTCATTAATGTCAGTTATAAATTCAACAACATCATCTCCGCTCTCATTTAACGATTTTGCACTTTCATTAAAATCTTTTAACACTTCGTAGCATCGTTGATCATCAACTGACGGGGCTACCAAATACAACTTGTCCCACTTCATCCACTTCATTATTAAATTCAACGGTAATTTTGTTTTACCACTCCCAGATGGACCTATAATAATCATACGAACAGAATTTGGTAGCGCTGCGTGATGCTTAACTGGTTCTTGTAGCAGAAAAGTCAGTGATTTCCATTAGAATAATATAAAATAAATATGGATTTATATTGTGTGAAATGCAGGGCGCGCACGCCAACAAGTGATCTAACAACCATTACAACACACAATAACAGATCTACGGTTACGGGCAAGTGTGAACGGTGCGGTACAAAGAAATTTAAATGTATTCCCAAATCAGGTGATAAACCAAAGCCAAAGATAAAGCCAAGTAAAAAAAAAAAAAGCAACACGGAGGTGACATCGCAGCAAAATTAACAAAATTACCTGGGACTCCGTAGGCTAAATACCCAGGAGAAAAACACTTCCCAGGATATAATTACTGTGGCCCTGGAACCAGACTTGATATCAGACTTGATGACCAAGATCAACCAAAACCAGGTGAGTATCCGATAAATGCTATTGATAAGGCGTGTCATGCTCATGATGTAGCTTATAAAAGTAAAATCTACAAGATAGGCATCTCGCAGATGTGAAATTAATTCACACGCTAATGTCCATCATTGATAAATCTTTCAAGGAGAGGTTAGCTAGTTGGTTGGTTAGATCCGCAATGAAAGGTAAATTAGCGTTAGGTGCTGGTAATTAATTATAATGGAATCGATTTATTATTCCCCAAGATGATACTGGAAGGGTACCGCAGCGATTAGTAAACTCGCTGAAGCAGCAAAAGTTACACGCGTTACTGCTAAAAAGTGGTTATCCAAACAGGCAATATGGCAAATTTACCAACCACCGCCTAAACAAATTCACTTTGCACATTTTGATGTTAGTGTTCCTAATGAAGTTCACCAGGCTGATATTTTATTTTTACCTCATGATACCGTTAAAATCCAAAGACGTCAAATTACATACAAGTATGCGCTAACTGTAGTTGACGTTGCAAGTAGATACAAAGATGCAGAAAAGTTAACAACTAAAACAGCATCTGAGGTTGCTTCTGCTTTTGAACGAATTTATCAACGAGGTGGTCTACGATGGCCACAGCTGTTACAAGTTGATCCTGGCAAAGAATTTCAGGGTGCAGTATCATCGCTAATGAAATAACATAACGTCACCATCAGACGAGGACATACTGAAATTCACCGTGATCAGGCAATTGTTGAGCGATTTAATCGAACACTTGCTGAGCGGTTATTTGGATATCAGTACGCGAAGGAATTCATTCAAGACAAGAGATCGCGCGAATCGGATGCAAGATTATCAGGTGTGATAGCTGCATTAAATAATGAAATTACTCGAACAACCAACATGAAACCTATTAACGCAATTACCAAAAAAATATACCGGTACAACGACGTGGTTTTTCAGCACACCCAATACTGGGCAATGTCACCGTGAGACATTTATATGAACCAGGTGAACTTGAAAAGGGTATAAAAAAGGGCGACTGATCTTATTTGGAGTATTACCACACACAAGATATCTAACATAACTAGATCAACTGGTAGACCAGCAATCTGCAGACTGGATTCAACTGCTCCTCAGCGTGGATTTACACGTGAACAATTACAAGTAATTCCCGAGGACACACAATTACCGCCCAGATCACTTAACTAGCGCCAAGGGTGCTAGCACCCCGACGTCGATTACACTCAAGACAGGTCAGCATCACATTCTCGCGTGTATGACCACGGCTGTTATCCTTTCTATCTACGGTGAATTGTCTTGGATTATTACTCAAATACTGCCACAACATTATACAATTACAGCTTGCACAATGATTATTCTGCTGTTGTTTCAGCGTCATGATAAATTCAACATCAAGGTCAAAATCGCGATTATTATTTTTTTGTCACTTTGTTTATAACCGGCTAATTTGTTTCTTATTATATCATTGCTGTTTTCATTATTAATTTCATCAGCCATTGCCTCATCCAAGACAATTCTCCGCAGTTGAGATATTCTTCTGACTCTGGACACCGCCAAGTAAACTAAGTTTGACCACTCGATTCAATCATCAACGATCCAAACAACTGTATCAGAGATAGTCAGTCCTTGTGATGAATGTATCGTCATTGCGTATCCTAGCGTCCACGGGGACTTATCAGCGCGCAGTGCATCTTCAACAACATTGACATCAATTGTGACAATATCATTTAATACGAGATTTTGTTTCTCGGTCTGTCCTGGTATATCAACGTCAATATTTTGCCGTCGCGTATCAGCTGGTCGATAACACAACGGCACTGGCAGCGTCGGGAACTTTTCTCGTTGTAATCGAAACAACCGCTGTTGAAGTATATCACGAACTATCTTTCTACTTGCAACTATCAAGTCGCTTGGTCTCCACGTTTGCAGAAAGTCACTCATTGAAGTCTCTGAAATATTTTTTTCGCATAATTTCACATTGAATTTTATTCGGTTGTAGTCTGTGTCATTTCTTAAACTCGTTTAATTCTGCATCAAGCGCTCTATAATCATCAGTTATCTCCTCGTAATAATCAACAAAATCTTTTAACCACAAATATGGAGATGGTCCAACAAAAGGTGGTGGCTGGCCATGATCGCCACACATTATCACAGCTGTATTTTTTGTTAATAACCAATCGAGAAATGTTTTTAATGTTTCTAACAGTACCGTACATATTTCATCCCAAATTATAATCCTTGGAATATATTTCTCTCCCATTCGATCAGGAGTCCATGCGTCGCCCTTGTATCTGAAAAAGCTGTGATAAGTGCATGAGTTAACCCCTCGTTGTTTCATCTCTCGCGCGAGTCTGTGTGTGGGTGTTAACACGATCATATCTGAATTCCGAAATAATTCAACCGCTAGAGTCGTCTTACCAGACCCTCCCGGCCCATTGAGATAAACAGTCTTGTATCTGGATACTGAATCGTACACAGACGGTGCACTCGACATTTCTGATAATGCTGATTTATAATAACTATCTTTAATCTCAACGTCTGCGGACTCACAATAATCATATACCATTTCTTCTTTTATTCTCCACGAACCCCATGATGCATCATCAGTTGTAAAACGAGTTACCGAATTCAGGTATTTCTTGTTGATGTAAAACGAATCCGTTGCAACTCTAACTGCGGTGTCAGGGAATCTATTTATCATCGATTGCAAATTGATGGAAACATAAGCTAGCATTGAAGATCTTAAATGAGTATACTGAGGTGACTCGCCATCAGTATAACTAACAATTGTGCCTAACTTTTTTTCCGTCGGATAAGAAAACATCTTGTCGATCACAAATTATACCTTTCTCTGCTGTATCAGCGACCACAAATTTATACCCGGCGGGATCCATAATTAATCGTGCATAATGCCGTTTATGATCATATACACCACCCTGAGTAAATTTACCAATTATTCTTCTATTGAGATCCTTCGCGGTTCTTTTCCCTTCGAGGTTGGCGATTAATGTACTGTAATCATCACTTTCGCAATCAACCAGTTCAGGTGTTGTTAACCAAACTTCAGTCTGTGCCTGATATGATATAATTGCCTCACTGACCGTCAACGATATCAGTATTTTACAGTCAAGCATATATCGTAACAACACTATTGGTGCCCAGCGCTTTTCACTAAAGTGCCGACTAAACCAAACATAACAAATAACATGAAGACCCTTAGCGAATTCAAATGACACTACACGAGCGAATCCTGTCAGGTCAAAGTCGGGTAATGGCCCACTAATGGCCACCCGCGTCATGGAGTTCGTGGGGTGTCCAAATCTTTTTAAGTATCCAGAGCATTCTCCTATCCCGAGAAAACTTCCTGGATAACACGCAACCATATCAACTGATATCATTTCCTTGTAATTATACTTGGTATTCCACAATCGGCCGTGTCCGTATTCACAACAACTTAATTGTACATCTTCGAGAAACTCACTTCGGGTTGGCTTCCAGGATTTTTTTTCTCTAGAAGCGTGGGCTGCAACTGATGGAACAGTGAAACAGTTAGTTACTAATCGGTCAATATCTTTTGAGTATCTCTGTGCAAGTTTTCTCATTGTTTCATGAAGAGATTCTTTACGGTATATTTCACCGTTAACGCGTACAAATTGATCATATTTTTCATTATCTGAACTCGAAAATAAACACACTGACACAGGATCGTTTTTACCTATCTCATTAATAAAATCAAACATGTTTCTCCCAGAGTTCTCCCCGGAAAACTCCCGGGGGTAAAATCTTACAGTTCGATCTCGTGGGAATATTGTGACTGCACTGGTCCAAGCGTGAGCGTTATGATCAATAATATTTATTGGAGCTCCGTTCCGATTATATTTCGATTCATATAATACTTCCACTGTTATCGTTGCTACGGTTATGGGGAATCTTAGTGTTTTTTCTAACTCGGCAACTTCGTTTATTGCAGCTCCGGTGTCCCTGACCCGTTCAGCCCATTTATTTATTTTTTCACGTCATAACGCCGATAGACCGTTTCCGGGCATCACATTTGTAAAATGTTCTGTTACTCGTTCAGCTACACAGTTCAGTGATGAAAATCTCATTGGGGCAAGATCATTAATGTTGGTTTTTTTTATCGGATAAATTCCATAAATGGCCGCTGTTACAGGATACGCTCTTTCATAATATGGTTTATCAATCCCAGTCAGCGCTCCTGGATTGGAATTTTTACTCAGTATGACAGTTTTTCCATTAGCAAGGACTGGGTCACGTTTGTCACGGATAATCCAATTACCTGCTTCTGCTAGCACGATAAAGTTTACTCTGAAAAAATATTTTTGATCACCTTGATGTTCATGAAGGGGGAGGTAATCGATAATCGTTTTCGCTCGTGTATCGCTCATTGTAGCGTCCTTGACAGAGTCAACGCTGACTTCGTCAGTGTCGCGTATAATTTTGAATGTAGACCACATGTGAGATGCTCCATCATCACTAAATTCTTTTTTGGCATCTCTCATAATATCAATCAGATCAGTCAGAGCTCGCCTCCGCGAGTCAGGGGTTAGTCTGTCAAGATCGAATCTAGAAGCTTTCCAGGGCTTGATTGCAGATAATCTCTCAAACTCCTCCATGTTATATTTAAGACAAACATTTAAATATATATATATATATATATATATATATATATATATATATATATATATATATATATATATATATATATATAATGCCCCAAACCAATCAGTGCAAGTGGTTTAAAGTGGGATCTGTAACCCCTTGTAATAAATCCTGCAGAAAAGAATTCTGCGGGGAACATTCACAAATTATTCGAAGGGGGAGTTTAGGACCAATACCGTGTCTGCGATGTTGTGTTGGAGTCAGGAGTAAAACACAGCTGTGCACGAGTTGTGGCGAAAAAAGATATCGTGAACTTAAGCGATATTATGATATATAAAAAATGACAATGATGCGCTGAAATGTGAGCGCGATTACATAACTAAGTTTTCAGACAAATTATAAATTAGACAAATGACATTATTATTGTATAAATGAATCAAGAATTTGTCCCACATCCTACTATTAAGAATTATGAAGCGTCTCGTAGTGGTGAAGTCAGAAATTGTAGGTTGAAAAAATCAGTCGGTGTAGTTGATAATGCTGGTTATCTAAGGTTCAATGCTGGGAATAAAAATTATCACACTCACAAATTTATATTCGAGGTTTTTTACGGGAAGATCAAAGATGGTCTTGTAATCTATCACATCAACAACGACAAACTCGACAATTCTCTTCAAAATTTACAGGCTATCACGCCTAGAGAAAATTCTGCACGGGGTTATACTGGGAGAAACAGAAAGCCTAAAGCAGTTCAATCTTTAAATATATCGATCGGCGAAGAGAGAATTTTTCAATCGCTGCCAAGTATTTCAGTATTAACTCCGCGGGGGTACGACGTGTTGCAGATAAAGTGACAAGACCAGCTTTTTCATACAAGTACGAAAATTGGATCTTATTTTCTTATGTAGATGCAGATAACGGAGATAACTCTGCAGCGACTGTGTAAAAGTCAATGATGCAATTATCTCCCTGAGATTGCGCAACACTCCTTGAGATTGCGCAACACATGTCATTATCTTTTACAGGTAATATATTATCCAGCGCGGCAGAACTGTATACAGTTATTTTTTTTACAACCATACAGTTCGTGGCGTAACCGTCTTATTGTATACACACTGCGCCACATTCTATTTCAACGCGTTAACACTTCCGCGTTGATAAAATCAAAAATTGTACAGGTAGGTGTTTTTGTCATAAGCAATATGAATTCTGTGTTAAAATTAAGATCCAACTGGATTTCAGAACTTAATGTCAGCTGCAAAATTGTTAACTGTCTGTCAACAGTTACCTATATGATACTTTTTAAATCCTATATCATTAGATTAGACTATGGTGCAGTGGTAGGTCGGCTGACTCTCGTCCCCGACTCTGTCAATGCAAGTGGTTCGAGTCTCGTAACAGGTATGTTGTCGACGGTGCCGATTAATGTTTTATAATTGGGGCGGCAGCCGAAGCCGTTCATGTACATATCTCTCCCACGTAAAATCGTGGGGGGGTGTTTTTCACACCTGGGATTTGATCTGGGGTGGGTATGTACCTGAATGCAATATACACAGACAGCCTTCTGAATACTCTAACATTTCGTTTCACTTTCGCTTAGAGAATTCGCTGGAGGTATGTTTGTGACGCGCCCCCAAAATAAACAGTAGCCGTGGATGCATAAGCTCTAAGTCACACGGGCCCCACAAAAACATTCAGAAAGAATGCGGCCCTTGACAGAGTCAAGGAAGAAACGATCACGGGGATGCCGAGAAGGCCATAAGAAAGGTCTCTGTAAGACAAAAGTCTCAACCGAGACAAAGTCTCGGGACAAAAATCTGAAAGTACCTCGTGGAGACACAAAGGCCAGTGCAGAGGGCCCATGACTGATAACCGCTCATCATAGCTACTGTTTATTTTTGGTCTAAAATATTTTTCTTTTAAATATATAATATCGGTATATATAAGAATATGAATTACTGAAATATCAATGATGTGATTGTTGCTATTAAAAATTAGAAGATGACGGACTTAATATACCTGATGAATGAAATCCTGAAAAAATCATTTCTGATTTTGAAACACTGCATGAGGCTAAATGCGAAGGGCGGTATATTTTGCCGACTCAGTACAGATTTATACAAAAGATTTAAACGGCTAT
Organism: Sinohyriopsis cumingii; assembly: GCA_028554795.2. Taxonomy (NCBI): domain Eukaryota; kingdom Metazoa; phylum Mollusca; class Bivalvia; order Unionida; family Unionidae; genus Sinohyriopsis; species Sinohyriopsis cumingii. Next base: position 26,900,337 of record CM068840.1, on the reverse strand, counting down.
GTATCAATCGCTAGCTACGGTAGAAGAACACAAATAAATGAATTTGTTTCGTTGTCTCGTGCAATTGAAAAAATTAGATCACAATTATCTCAAGAATACGAATCAAAAAAATAATTAATACACCCGTAAGGCAACTAAAAAATTTACGTCAGATTGTGAAACGATCGAAAGTTAGACCCCTTGATGAAATCAAGGTGATGAAATCAAGGGTTCTTTACTTGTATCAATCTGATGAGTTAATTTTTTTTACTTATATCAATCTGACCTGCATCAATCTGATGAATTAGGTAATATTTCCTTTAGTGGATCAGATTTAATGCAAGAGTGCGCGTAATTTAGAATCTGATCTTTATCACACGTGACCATAGAAATACTATCTCGCTGTAGTTTATCCAGCTGCGATTGTGTCAATAAAAAATCCTCGTTACCGTACACATCAATAACCAAGTCAACTGGGCCGACTAGAAACTGTGTAAA